>JAVQKC010083419.1:0-23087 GCA_036025475.1 Philypnodon macrostomus | reverse complement strand
ACAACTGAACAAGGTTGAAAGTTATTGTGAATACACCATTAACGTTTGAACAATGTTGAGAGTTATTGTGAACGCGTTTAATAAAGTTTGACTGACTGACTTGTCTGACTGTTTTGTTTCGATTAATGCTCCTTATGGTCCGGTGCGCCTTATATATGAAAAATGTTTGAAAATAGACCATTCATCGACAGTGCGCCTTATAATCCAGTGTGCCCTATAGTGCGGAAAATACGGTAGTAATTCTCTATACTGCTTTGGTTGACCCATGCAGTCATTCAGGTGGAACATTCCAGCTCAATCCTCTTAACAAGAAAGATGGTAGTTCGATCCTTGTTCCTCCCAGTTCATACTTTTCTACCACTGATGTTTACTCAGTTTTGACATTATGGGAAAGTCCCTTTATTGAAAAGAACAAGATATCTCCACCTATTTTTCAAACCGTGTTCTTATAAAACCAAATCTTTTAACCGTTCTACAAACAGTCCTTTTATGTGCCACGCTAATTCCTTCAAAAACCAATACCAGCGAATGCACTTCATTACCCCTCAAAGACAACTTAATGCCGGTGTAAACGTGCATATTTCCCCAACAGGTCGTCCATTTTCCACTCGCTGATTTGCCGTTTCTACACTTAACTGTGACAATGCACCCGAGCACCCATAAACACGAACGGCCCAATTATTTTAACGCCACCGCCTGCTCCAACACGTGGTGGATGTGCATAAATAAAAACATGAGCTGAAAGAGGCCGCTGATGCAAACCAGATGTACCACTGCAGCTCAAAAGGAATAAACAAAAGCACAAGTGGACAAACTATGACATAACAAACAAAGACTTGTTATATTCACGTAGTCTTGATACACACAGACAGCCCTGTCCAAACACAATGGCTTACATTCAGAGCAAAGTCCATTTGTTGGGTAAGGTTGCTCAATGTATTTCTGCAAATACATCATGGCAGAATCAGCAATATCTGGATCCAAAGAATCTGAATGTATAGCCATAATGTTAAAGCCTTCTAGCTGTCTTGATTCAGTCCTCAGATTGGTTTAGTTCTGGTTTGATGCCGGATTAACCCTGGTTTGGTCTTGGTTAAATCCTGTTTCATTCCTAGTTAAGCCTTTGGATTTTGATTTACACCCAATTTTGACTAGTCAATCCAAAGTCCTTCATATCTTTTATTTCACACTCTTTAGTTGAAGTTAGTATGTCAAAAGAACATACCCAAATAACCAGCATCAAAACAGAACTAATACTCAACACAATTATAATATATCAATATAATACAGTGTGTATTGCATGTGTTCTAACATCTTGTGGCCTTGCTGTTGAGATACAATGCACAGACCCTGCTTTTCACTAAAAGTTCTTTACAATGGATAATGTTATTGAGGCCTAAGTGAATTCTTTATGTGAGCTGTGCTGCACTAAGCCTGGCCCTGAGCCCAAAGCCCGTTTCAATTCGACTCTGCTCTGGCTTCAGCTACAAAGTGGCTCTCTTAACTCCTGTGGCCCCTGACCTTTGACGCATTTCCTGACCCAGGAAATGGAATTAACACCTCACTCGGCCTTGGGGTCCCTACTGCAAGCTTCCACAGCTGCATGTCAGCCTGGGTCAGTCCATAAAGTCACAGATATCCACCATTTATTATAATGTTTTTAGATTGATGTGGTGATAATGCACTCAGAGCTTTCTTATTACATGTAGATGACCATTTGCATTTAGGTTTCTTATTGGCTAGTTATGTTGAGCCTAGTAGTGGCACTTACTGGACACTATTTACCTGCTCATGAGCTCAAATAGTTAGCCTATCACATTGCATGAAGCCAGTGGTTTTAGTTGTGCACATCAGAATAAGTCACTTGGGGTTATTGGTGAACCAGCATACACAAAAAATATATATACTGTGCTTTTAGATTAATATTGCTGTCTAAATTGCATGTGCATTCTGTTTTACATTACACATCTTTACTGTATGCCCTTAGTAAACCCATTGGTAATTTGAACTTTGACCCTGTGGGGCTGCTGTAGTTTGGCATCCAGGTCAAGACAAACCAGAGAGCAATAGTGCAATAGACATAAAGCCATGTGCTGTCGACTCATAAACTCAGGTAAGAAATAAAACTCTGGACAAAAATGGAATTGAACGTAGATGCAAACGGCCTTGACATCAGTTTGAATATATTCTAATTAACATTCTAGCCCTTTCTTTTGTTTTCTCATGTCAAGTCAGTATTGGACTGTATTTTTTGCACATTTACCGTAAAGTGCTCTTGAATATGAAATGCAATCGATTCTGCCAAGGTTTTTTAATAATATTCTGGCCTTTTCAATGACACATCTGCAGTAAATTTAGCAAGTGGAGGTTAGGGGAGAGAAAAGTGGATTTTAGATCTGCTTATTAGATATTTTTATGAGCCATTCTTCACAAAAGATGGATCTCCATATCCCACAGTCGAGGTGCTTTCTCTGTTTTTACCATTAGTTTCACAAATACGCACACACACATAGATTAGCCAGTTCCTGACTTTAAGCACCCCACGTGTTTGTATTTTAGTCACACATTGCCGATCTCATGGGAGCACTTTGAAGCATACTCCTCCAGAGCAGATCATAAAACGGGAGGATAAGTAGTTTTTCACAGAGTTGTTGTATCCAGAGCAGGCCTCACCACCTCCACCACCTCCAGACCATTGACTTCACAAGTACAGCCCCAATGTTTAGTTCAGAGGTTTACGCTGGTGACCATGCATCTCCAGATGTTTGGAAATATGCAACCAGAGTGCTGCTTATTGTCTGGCGCTGGTATATCTATGGGTTTTGATTTAAATTGGTTACCTCTGCCTAGAATACCATGTTATTTCCAGTTGGTTCTTGGATGGTCTGATAACTCCCAAAAGAAATGACGTGTTTATCATTGCAATATTAAAGCTTCACTATCTGATTTTGTTAAGCTGAAATAAAACATCAGCTCCCTCACATTCCTGATAGATTCTAGTTCTGGATAGCTAATGAATGTTACTACCAAACAGAGCGCCTCTATCCTAGAGTGTGATTGGTTAAACACATCCCACAGAGGACCTCAAAGTCTCATATTTCTCAGATGACTTCTGTTATGCTGTACTGTTGCCCGAGTAATTATTTTTGCTAAAGTACAAAAGAATACAATCATGTTCAGTCTGTAATATATTTTTTGTTTATAGCTATCCCTATAAACCCATTTGCTCTCTTTTTCCACAGTACTTTGAGGTACCATTCGACTCCAACATGAACCGCACCAAGAACCGTCCACTGGTCAGAGGACAAATCAGGTATGTTTACTTCTGTGCACTGACTTTTAAATTGTCTTTGGACAGACACTGGTGAATGGCATTTACATTAAGTTGAAGAGGAATTCCTTCAAGATGAACTTTTCCAAGCCTGTAATACACATTCCTACATACTTTCTTCTGAAGCCTAGTTCCTTGTGTTTTCGAAAGTCCGACTAGCAGAAAATGCATAGACACCATCTGTTACCATTTTTACCTGTCAGGTCAAGGGTTAGTATATTTCTAACCTCTTGTTGCTTTCATTTTGATACCCACTAATGTAATGCCCTATTGTACACTGAGCTACATAAAAATATAGATTCAACAATTTCTCCCCAGCTGGAAATACATCATTAGAAGTAAAAAAGCCTATGTTGCGTAATGTCAATATTTATGAATGTAAAGTGCATACACTAAAGCTTAACAAGGATAATGTGGTGTGTGGCCTAATAAAACAAACTGTAAATAAAGTATATTCCCCTGCTCTCGGACCATAGCGGTCTTGTCCAGTTTGAAGAATTTCCACCTGACACTGTGTTTAAAATGGCCTGTGATGTTATTGAGCTGCTGAGTGAGGCTTTTCTTATACTCTCTAAACACTAGCCTCTTCTGTAGCTTTTAGCCCAGTCTCACAAGAACAATGTTTAGGTTCATTTGAGACACAGTTAAACTTATTCACTCGGAGCCTGTCCCCTGTTCCTTCTCACTCAGATAGCAGATGGAGGCTGTAGAGGATTGTCAAACAACCATCACCACAACACATTTTACACCCTCTATGTGTAGTCTTGAGCATGAGGCTTTGTATATGTCAAATGATGTTCTTCAGCTCTATCTATATACTAGATTTGCATGGCAGGGAAAATTGTATGCCAGCTTTAAGACTGACTACAATGTTAAATGCTGTAAGCTAAATATTGTAATTGGATTTTATTTTGTATCCGTTTACAAAATGAAAAAGGCAGTGTTCACAATCGTCTAACTCCAATCATGTGACCACACGTGACCTCGATAATGCCACATTCTTAGATATTAATGAAGGCCAAGTAGCTTTTTACTGAACGGTTTCGTCAGTGGTTGGAGGCTGCTCACATCTTTGTGTATCTTCATGCTAATCCCAGACAGACTCAATGATGTCAGGTTTGTGGAGCTAAACCAGCTTGTGTCTCAATGGATGGATACTGTAAAAAAAATTTAAAAAAAATCCTTGAGTAGGTATTTAACTTTAACTAAAAACAAGAAATGAGGCTCTGTAACTTGACCTTAGTTGCGGTCTCCTCAAAGCCACTGTTTTCTCCTTGTGTTGACATTAGCCACCTGACGTAACGACTGCTTTTACTTTACGTCAAGGACAGTGAACCCTCCTCGGGCGATATGACCTCAGTCCTGGCCCCTCGATGAAGACCCCTCTCTATAGGCAGCCAGCTCGGCCCCACCTCAACCACATAAAACAGACACAACACCACTAATCACATTAATCCACCCATCCTCCTGCAAAACCACACCATCAGAAGGAAATACAAGTGCTGTTTGCTTTTTGAAGTAAAAGCCTGTGTTTGGTCAAGATTTTAATCAAACCTCTCTTTAATTCATGGAGCGTTTACTGGTGAATTTGAACCAGACCTTACCAGCACTGTTTTCAATAAAGATGAGATGGAGAAGGAGTGGGAGGAAGTCTTCATCCGACTAAAAGCCCAGGGTTTTTTTTGTGCTAGTTTTGATCTCAGGCCACTTTTATCCTTGACAAACTTTTATCAGATGAGCTTCCTCTAAGCCTCCTGTTTTGAGACTATGCCACGCTCTGCTATGTCAGTGTGTGGGCCTATGTTTCTGTATACACATTCCAGCCACGGCTACTTACTTGCTACTTTATTAGGTAGAGTTTAACACATCATCCTGAACCATTTTTGACCCTAGAACACACTTTATATTTTTTGGCACCTTTTTTTTCAAGCTTTGCACTTGAGCAGAACTAAATGCATTGACTCGCTGCCATATTATTGACTGAATAGCAGTTGACACAGTCTACATAATAAAATGGCCAGTGAGTGTCTATAGTGTATTTATGTTTTTATTTTGATCAGATTCATCTCATTTTATCTCTGTTTCAAATGCTTTTGTCCACCACTTCCCCAGCCCCCTCCATGCGGTGTCATTTGCCGTGGCCTGTGGAGTTCCTGGCATCACCTTGCTCACTTCGGTGGTGAACCCATTGACCGGTTTTCTGGGAGCACTAAACATCTTCCTCTACACCTGCTGCTACACGCCGCTCAAGAGGCACAGCATCACCAACACCTGGGTGGGGGCGGTAGTGGGTGCTATACCCCCCATCATGGGCTGGACTGCAGCAACTGGGGCACTGGAGCCAGGTGGGCATCTGCTAATAATAAAAGAGAGGAAAGAAAGAAGAATAAACTATTAAAACACATATTGGGGGGGTTGCTGACGATTGAGGTCAAATATAAAATGACTCAATGCTGCATGTTTCTATATTTCTGTATTTGTTCATTAATAATTCAAGTTAAAAGTCCAGTTTTGTGCTTCACTGTTGACTGTGAGTAATTACACAGAGCTGCTTCTTTAATCATGCCTCTCTTTGAACTCTAGGCGCTCTGTTGCTGGGTGCATTCTTGTACTGCTGGCAGTTTCCTCATTTCAACGCCCTCAGCTGGAATCTGAGGGAGGACTACTCCAGAGGGGGCTACCGCATGATGTCAGTGACCCACCCGGGCATGTGTAAACGAGTGGCCCTGCGCCACAGCCTCGGCCTCATCGGGCTGGCCACACTGGCGCCTGTGCTGGACGTCACCACCTGGACTTTCCCCATTATCTCTTTACCCATAAACATGTACATTAGCTACCTGGCCTTCCGCTTCTATCGCAAAGGAGACCGAAACAGTGCACGCAAGCTGTTCTTCTGCAGCCTGTGGCACCTGCCCATGCTGCTGCTGCTCGCTCTCACATGTAAAAAGCCCCGCCCAAACCAGAACAATACCCCCACTCCAGATTCTACTGCCCTCTCCACCTAAAGCCACTTTACCCGCTAGTACCACCAGGTTTGTGAACCTCCTGATGCACCACTCATGACTCAGGGGGAATAAATGATAAACATAAAGCGTACTAGACAGCGTGTGTGTTTAATTCAAAGCAGTGGTGCTCACTGCTGCTCAGGAAATGAGCTGCAAATGTTGTGGATCAAATCAGCTGATTACAGAAACATACTGAATTATTACACACAGTAATCATTTCAATGTGTCTGTGTATATTCTGTTTATTTATAGAGCTTACACCCGGTCCACTTTGTGCTGTACATGATTCAATTACACTGTAAAGTGTTAAGCGCTTCTATGTCCTTATTGCGTTGTTACAGGGCAGAACAAGAGGAAGGAAGGTGGACTTTATGTGGTGTATAATTAAGTCATAGGAATACTGAATATGTCTGAGCAGCTAAAACACAACTCTTTACTTGACCACTCATATGCCTGATTGTATGTTTCATTTCAGCTAATGCACTGATGTGTCCTTGTGCAGTTACATGGTGGTTTTATTCAGCACAGTTTGCCTTTACCAAATAAATCCTCAGCACCTGTAACAAAGAGGGCAGATGTTCTCTCATAATAAATTGAAGATAACTGTTGTCTTGTTTGTCTGTTTTTGTAATGTTTATACATGTTTGTTGTCTACCGATCACCTCTAGCAGAAATGCTCTACGCCTGTCAGTCATTATATCCTACTCTTCCGCGTCTTCTTCCCTATCTTGTGGTATTTGGTTACATCTCCATCACCACACTCGCAGAAACAAGCGCTCCTTCCCCGCACAACACTGCCCATAAAAGAGTGTGTATGATTTGTCTCAAGGCCGAGGGGACCGTTGCGGGACTGACATCCTTGTGTCCGTCATGAGAAGGGTGAAAGCGGAGTGATTGAAACAGCTGTTACAGTCCAGAGTAAAAAAAAAACTTGATTGAATGTCTTACCAACTTCAAGGACTCTGCGCGACAGACTTTACGACATCCGCTCTGCTCCAGTCGGCGGACAGTGGTGATCTGGTAAGTTCTCATCAGTCCGAGAAATGCCGGTCTAGTGTTGGATAATTTTGGGGGAACTCAAAATAAAGTACACGTTTTATCTAAGGTGTTCTACTGACGATATATGTGTCCAACAATTGTTTATTTGAAAGTACATAAAGCATACATTGGAGAATCAAGACGGTTCCGTGTGTTTTTTATCAAGAAAAGTGAATTTTTTATTGGCTATTAGGTCTTTTCCAACCATTCTCTTGTCAGTAAGTGCATCTAAACATGACTCCACTCACCACTAAACGTTGACGCTGTCCTTAATATAGTTCCATTCATTTTGAAGCAATTGTTACCACACCGTACGCATTCTAGCTAACCGGAACAATGTTGTGCGTAAAATGCGCATTCAACAGTTTATATTTCCAAAGATTTACGATTAATTTGTTCCATAATTAGAACTTCGATATATATGAATCAGGCTGGTTTGTAACTATAGACTCATCTGCTGTTCCCTTCAAAACAATTGTTCAAAACCATGAGAAAAGAATTGCTGTCACTGCGCCCGTTTTATCTGAGCCCCCAAATCCACGAGTTTTGAATTACAGCTCTGTTTTGAGTCATCTCCAGTCTCTTATGAGAGAAATATTCGCAATGCTCCTCATGGCCCCCGTATATATTATTGGAAATGCAACAGTCTCCCCTCAAGTTAATTCTTTTTATTTACTACACTTGACGAATACGTTTAATGTTATTTATCGAATTAAAATAAAACACACCTTTATCTGCTTTTCCAGCGCACTCATTGAGATTTTTCCCCTTTTCAGAAACAATACCGTCGAACATAACATGCCTATTATGATATTTGTATTGTATTTTAACAATTATTGCTGGCAATTAATGGCAATTCATTTTTACAGCATGGTTATTATAGAAATGATTGAGTATATGTCATTTCATAATTAACACTAATAGACCTATAGAGCATTCATATTCAGTCACATTTTCCCACATAAAACTGTAGCCTGTTGAAAAACATCGGCATTTTGCAATCACTTACGCGTTATTTTTTAATTGTTTTATCTTCATTATAATGTTTTAATTGATAAAGGTGCATGAGATGATCCTATTTAACCCACGTTATATTTTTAACTCTTCAGTGGACCAGATATCAGAGCAAAATACCCACATTTTCTCCCAAACAACAGTAAACGACCCAGTCCGTCCAAGAAACTTTCCCAAACTCCACACTCCACACGCTCCCTCTGACTCTCCCACGGCTCGGACCGCCCGCACTCTGCTCTGATTGGCCCACTTTCATAAACGACCCCAATTCTTGCCTCGCTATTGGTCGCGGCCGCTGCCTGTCTCCCTCCCCCTTCTGTATAAGGACAGGCGCTCGGCAGTTTCTTCAACAAACCTGAGATGAGCGCAGAGCAGTACTGCAGTATGTCTTTGGCATTTTCTGAGCCATAACTATGCTTAACAGTTCACCTTTTCATTCTTGGATACATGCCGTCATTTACGACTAGGACATTTATTTAATTTTGTTTAATTCACTGATATATATAGATGTTTTGACCATGTGCGGGTCGCCAGGGTGCCGCCGGTACTAAGTGAGGGCAATATGCGATTGGAACCGCATTTTACGCGTGAGGCTTATGGAATATAGCCTTGTTTGTCACAGCCTGTATGCCATCTGGTCCAGCCCGGTGAAGAAGAAGCTACTTTTGCTCAGCATCATGTTTTTAATCTGGGTTTACATGCTCTACTCCTGCGTGGGGTACTGTTCCACCATGCCAAGTTTGGTGGTGGACAGTTACCGGGGCAAGGAGGCAAGTGCGTCGCTGGGCAAGAGAACAGAGAGCTCCAGCGGTAGTTTAGTGTCCAGACTTATGCCCAAGCCGCAGACGAACTGGGAGGATATTGAGTCGGACTATGAAGAGCCATCCATCCGGACTGCATCTCGGGACCTGCTGGACACTGACCGGGGAACGGAGTCCGATTGGGACGCGGCGAGAACCGGGATGTCCAGCTTTTCCAACGGCGCCGGGAGCAAAAAGCTGCCCCAGGCCATTATCATCGGAGTGAAGAAAGGAGGCACCCGGGCTTTGCTGGAGTTTCTGCGGGTTCACCCGGACATCAGAGCCGTGGGAGCGGAGCCGCACTTCTTCGACCGCAACTACGAGAACGGGCTGGAGTGGTACAGGTAAAAAAAAAAAAAAGTCGATGCATATTTGCACCAACAAGGAGCTTATTACTGTCACTGAAATATCATCAATATCCTGAGTTTAGCCTATGTTTTAATAATGTCATTCAGATCAAATCAAAAGCAAATTCCCCAAAACTAATAATTGGCTTTTGAGGGGAAATACCTAGGCTAATTAAATGCGCGAATTGCCTCTGTTCGTTGTAAACTAACCCAAATGAAACCCAAAATGGAAGTTCATTTATTCTATAGCCCACACAGCTTGTCATTTTACGGCCCTAATTTGAATGCCTTCCGCTATTTCCATTGTAGAGAGATTTATATTGTTTTATCCTGCAAACTTTTATTTTATTTAATTTTGTATAAAGTATTGCCTTGGGCTCGACTGAAGGAGACAGTAACACCTTTCTGCGATGTGCACTGATCTCTATTGGACACAGAGCATACTGCACCTCGACCAAAGTGTTCTTTATAGTTTTAACACAAGAGCCTACATTTACGCGCAGCAGACCAACTAAATGTAATGTATTTTTTATGTATATATAGATTTGGCAATTTTCATGTTTTGAATCTTCACGCAGAATCAGTCAGTTTGCCCACCGGGAAAGTCCGTTTTGGAGAATTAGGCAATACGAGACAAAATGCGGGTCAATATGTAAAACAAACCGCTACAAAACCCGCTTAACGTCCATTGAGCTAACATAACTAACACTAACATAACCCCATGCGTTTACGTTACAGTTTAAATGGTAAAACCCCCATCTGATATAGAGGTTTAGATTAACAAAACGTACGTAAATCTCATATATACATTTTTACTTACTATATATTTTTTTCATTTCGATTAGCTAAATACAGCACATTGCTAAGTCATGTTATCGATTGGCTTTCCGCCTATATTGAGCTAACTAGCATAGAGCGTCCTAATTGTGTAGCTTCTAAAAGGCTAAGCTCGCCTGTAACCAACATTATTTAGCTCGTTAGTTTCTAATTGTCCATAGAAATTAAATAAAAGGCCACCTATTACGAATGAATCAGGTAGAGTAGCTTTTAATTAACCTTAAATACAATTAAGCCTTGAGACTTGAAAACTGCTAATACAATTCATAAGTCATTTTGTGTTAAAATCGTGCTGCGGTCAGTCTGATGCACTCATTATACAGGCAAAAAAAAGTTGCAATTCTTATTTATTTTCAGATATTACTTTATATTTTTGTGTTTTTGCTCATGTCAAATTCTGAAATGGCTCTATTTATGAGATATCAAAAGTAGGCTAGGTGTATATCTTGGTGAAACAGATGGTGCAAAAGTTTTGAGTGCTGGTGTGTGTATGGAGGGGCTGGGAATAGAAAATCGTTGTCCCATTACAAGATACAGTTGACTGGGCTATAGGGCAATTTACTTCTACATGGCATTAAAATGTATGAAGGTGTAATAGGATCGGAAATGAGTTTGTAAAATCTATTTTGTGTGCAAGTCCACCGACGCTGACTTTTTATACCCCCGGTAGACTTTTGCTTTTGACCGAGGGGGTACACATTTTCACTGTGAGGTCATGCATGAAGTGGCCCTGGAAAGAGCCACACACAGGGGTAAAAGCATTGTACCAATGCCTCAGACAAGCTAAATTTATGACTTTATTTTCTGTTGGCACCTGCTTAGACCGCTGCCGTGGGTGTGTGTTATCTGATAGTAGTGAGAGGTGGAAATTAATGATCTCGAACGCTCGCATTAATGAATAATGGGGTTAATCGAACGAGATCAGATACAACACACAGCTTTGGAGCATTTTGTAAAGAGACTATCAAGCATTAGCCTTTATATAGACTTTAGTTCAGCTTGTTGCAAAGGTGGGGTCATATAGCAAATGTATTGGTAGTGGGTTATCTGAAAACTTCAGAATCGCAAGGAGATAAATATTGCATTTGACAGGAAAATTACAATAGGCAAACATGTATTTACATGGTTATACAGTTTATAAATTCAATCGTAAATTTAGACCTGGTTTGGTCCTGGATTAGTCCGGGTTTACTTTTGTAATTCAGTTTTATGGTAATACAGCATTTACCTCACTATGGGTATCTAAATATTGTGAGTTAGTTATTGCATATATATTAATTTTTTTATATTTTTGTGCAGGCTTCTCCAAACCCCACTTGACTTTTTCTTTAAACAAACTGCATTTTATTCACTCCTAACCTTTGTTGACTGTCCCAATTAGGCCTATTGGTTCTGAAGGGGCTTTGATATATAATTACTGTAGTGTGGTTTTGCTGTCGTTGTCGGGCGGGCTCTCCTCTCAGCTGCCTGCCCGGTGCTCCTCCCTCGGACCGGCTTTAGTATTAAAAACTATTTGTGTGTCATATGGCAGTATAGTGACTGACTTTGCTTTTGCAGTTCATTTGTGTGTAATCATGGGTTAGCCCGGTCACTGTCCCAGACTGGTAGCTCTAACCTGGCGTCGTTCCAAAGCAGGATGTCTCTCCACACTCAACCTTTGTATCGAATCGCTGATAAAGCGTACAGTAGTGGTAAACAGAATCACCATCAGTAAAAAGCCACTTATATTTCCATTCAACAAAAGCACAAGGGTGGTATTGTTGGTGGAGAAAATCGCTATCACACTGGTCACTGGCTCTGTGTGCGGAACTCTAGTGTGCCACTTGAAAAGGCTTTATCTTAATGCTGGTCCACCTCCCTCTGTTGGAGTCAGGGGGCTGTCCCTTACAAATGCCCAGGGACAGTTCTGGATGGGTGCACGTTCTTTTATCTACCCACCACAGGGGTGCTCCTATTTCCACGTAGGTGACCCGTCCACTCTCTGTTGCCTCTGACCTTGCCCTCCTTCCTTCCTTCTTTCAGAAAAATAGGGCCACCTGGTTCCTATATTGTAGCGCCAATGAAAAGACCACAACTAAAAACATCCCGTGGTGATGTCTGTAAACACAAGATGAGTAATAGAATTGGTAGAAAACTTGCAGACACGCACAGAAGCTGCAGCGTCCCTGGCTACAACCAATCTTTATCTGGGATCACAAAAAGACAGCGGTCACAAATGCTGCTATGGTCTGGCTCCTCGGGGATAGTTGGTATTGATCGGTCAAGCCTGATAGGAGGTAATGTGTAGAGATGGGTTAAGAGCCTTTGACTGGGGTCAGAGCTACTGACAGCCTCACTGTGGAGACCATCTGCAGAGCTGAAGGAAGCGGCTGGAGGCTACAAGGCCAAATGGGGATTGACAGACTTTAAAAAATATATGGGCATCTGCATATTTATACTGTATAATTATTGTGTTGTGAAGTGTTCAAATTATAATAGGGAGTTTGTGCGCTTAAGTATCAAGATGGCATGGTACATTTTTTCTATTTAGATAGTTTTGGCTATTATTTTAGTGCTGATTTCTGGAAGTCTGCTCCATAGGGACTATCAGCCTGACCAGCCAAGTGTCCAGCTGACAGCAGGTTCACATTCGCCTCGTGAGTTCAATGAGTGGACTATGTCTCACTGCGACCAGTCATAAAAACATCCCAAATGCTTTTCATATGAGCCACTTTCTGCCATTGTCCAGCTGTGCTCTTAAGTCGTAAGAATAGTGTCACATGCCAGAGCAGTTTTAGCCAATGCCGTGCCTGACTCGCTGTAGGCCTGACCGACCACGAGCGGCCCCTTCCCTGTGGCCAGTGTTTGTGGGAGGAGGAGGAACTTTGAAAAGGCTGCTTTTATTGTCACATTACAACTGTTTAATTGTGAAAGTGGGGACCTGTGGATGGGGGGAGTGGTGTAACCCAGTGGGCTCCATCCAAGAAATCTTACTTTTACAAAAATAGTCATGAAATAGAATCTAATATTAAAATTGTATATTCTCTGAATTGAATATTGTAGATTTCTATCTCAAAAAATATATAGTAAATCTACAGTACATTTATAGAGACTAGCTGGGAAGTTAGACAATGTGGCTTTCATTTGAATTCATTGTAACACTAAAGTTATAATAAAAAAAGACAAATTTCAAAATATTCAGAAAAAAATTAGCTTGCAAATTAAATTGAATCTTGTCTTTGCCACAATTCTGAATACAAGGAAAAGTCTGAACTCTCTCTGGTGTCCGCTGCTCACTCTGGTGAAGACAATATGGCCGCCACCGACAGGAACCTCCTGCTGGAGCTGCAGATAAAGGCCACAGAGCCTGACAGGATCTTGCTGTCAAACTTCCACCCAGTTCTTTTGTAGGTACCAACAAAATACGAACAAGGCAAATGAAGAGACTGCAGCTTTGTGGCATTTGCATTTACATTCTCCTTTTCTGAGTACTTACAATAAGGGACAATAGTGAAAATGGCATCTAATGAAGTAGTAGGGGAAGGCAAGATTCAGGCTTTAGGTGCACAAGTGTCCCTGTGTGCTAAGTGTGAATTAGCCCGTTTTTAACAAGGTGATAATTTGGATGTTGTGGCACATGTCGGAACAAAAACAGCCCTGCTCCCTCCAGAGTTAATGGTCACTTGCTGGCGGTTAAGAAAAACACCTTGTTGTTAAAATAATGCCCTGGAGGTCCATAATATAGTGTTGTTTAGAGTTCATTCTAGACTGATTGGGCAGTCAAAAAGTGCTCACTGCTGAATAAAGAAGAAGAGTTATTTGAAGGAAAGAGGAGAAGTTATGACAGTAAATCTTCACTTGTCTCTGGAAGAAGGTCCCAGAGGTGGCCATTATGTCGGTGAGAGCGCTACTGCCTCTGGGACTCACAGAGAAAGTGACTGGCGTCTCCGGAGGTTTGCATTAGTCGGCTGCAAAAGAGCACACCTCATTAAACCACCTCTGCTGAAGCCCGGCACGACTTACTCTCTCTCCTTTCAGAGCGACTCCCAGAAGAGACAGGAGGACACTTCAACACGACCCCGGCCAGAACCCACTCATACTCCATGGTCTGCTGCCAAAATAGTGACCCTTTTTTAACAGATCGTGCACAAAAACTAAGATTTTATGTTGCCGGTTTGGCAAAAAGAAAAAAAAAGAAAATAATCTGACTAATGTGGAAGTTAGTACTGGCTCCATGATACCTCGTTTACATAGGAATAGTATGCTCCTTAGTACTTCAATAAAACAGGCACAGATATATCAGCATGGACAATGTTAATCTGTTGTTCTTAAAGGATAATTTCTAATAGTTGAGAGTAGAGTCAGAATAAGAAAATACCATTGGGAAAAAATATGAAAAATTTACATGTAAATTCAGGGTGACAAATCCAATACAAATAATATTTATGGACTAATGAATAAAATTTATGTTGATTTCTTAGTTTAAAAAAAACATGCTAAAACATCTTTACAAAATCGGACAAATTGGTAATTGAAATAATCGGTATCGGCCAAGACATTTCATATTGGTCCCTGAAAACAATGCTTCTGTGGCTAGTTGTAACGTACATGGTATCTGTTATTTCTTCTTTGTTCCACTTTACCTTAAACCGATATAGACACAGACCGGGGTGAAAAGGGGAAGCATTCATCATGGTGCTTGCCGGCTGCTAAAGACCCTACTCTTTAATGAAGCCCCGAAACTAAACCTGCTCCACTACACTACCCGAGTGATTATCTTGTCTTCACAGCAGCGCTCCCCGAGACAAGATCTAGGCTAAAATCCAAAGAAAACTGAAGTAGAGCCCAAGGATTTCACTGCCACTCTACATCTACAGGTTAATTGCGTCTCTCAATTTGGCTGATTAGGTCTTTTGATAGAGGCAGGGTATGATTATGATTTGCCCTCACCTGCAAATCAAAATACAGGGTGGCTAGCTGCTAAAATGCGAAGAATGCAAACATGTTAAAATAGCCTAAATGCAAGAATATCACCAACATTTTGCTCATTTGAAAAGTTACAAATTATATTAAAATTGGTATAAACAGGCAATTTATGATTTTTTTATTGAGTGACATTCAGCCAAAAGGAAATCCCCTGTTTGTCTTTGGTACACACACACAAAGGTGTACAGCCTGTTATGGATGACAGCGATTCAAAGCAGATGAAAACTAGATTCACCTCCTTTTTTGTATGTGTGTGTATGTGTGACTGCATTGGAGCTGGGGGTTGGTGATGGTGGTGGTGGTGGTGGTGGTGGCATGTATGTTCTTCTCCAGTCTGTGTCATCTTTTATTCATCTTCCCTGTTGCTAGATCAAGGGTTCAGTGCCTCTCGGAGCATGTCAGGTGTCAGGGAATCAGTCAGAATGGCTGATACTGCTCACCGCACAAGCACACAGCAGCGCTCACCTGCAGACCCTCATTGTGTATTCTCTTGTTTTTTCCAACATTTTTTCATTTTTTTTTATCACTTCACGCTTCATCGGCCTATCGAAAGCTCCAAACAGTCGGCCGACCGCGCCCCTTCAGCCCCGTTCTGCTGGAATGCCGGTCTTTGAGGTCACTAACACCTTCTGCAAACAGCCACAGCAAACACTGATTAGAGGGGATTACGAGTATTAAACAAATTGAGCTAATCTGTAAGAGTGAATTGACTCTGTTTGTGTGGCCAAAGGCAGTCAGTTCATCAGACTACACCCAAAGCTCGATTACATAAAAAGGATGGATTTTATCTGAGGGTCACAAGCCAGCCTTTGGGCTAGTCCCAAGCCTCGATAAATGTGGAGGGAAGGTTCAGTTTTTGTCTCACAACCTAGTGTCCAGTGACTTGTAACTACTCTTAGGTGTTCCCAAAAACGGCTGCATGTTTTGTTCAGGAACCCTCCTCCTAGTTTGCACATTCATGAGTCCAAAGCCCAGTGAGGATTTGGACTTCCCTCCACCATCACATTTCACCACATCTCCTCCTGTTCCTGTCCTATGTTTTATTTATACCACATGGCGCGCTCTTTGCTTCACTTAGGGTTATTAACACTGGGTAATTCCAGTCAGCCGCCCGTGGCCGCAGAGTTCCAGAAATGATTTTTTTTTTTAGCATTGCACATTCCTTGCGTTGTCTAGCAAAGGTGCCAAATACCAACGAAACCTCGCAGGGAAAAAAGATTTTAAGCATGTATTTCTGTCACGCTTCCCATTGCTCAGAACTGGGTGGTATTGAAGGTTGTGGCTATATGCTATATGCTATATGTCGCTCATGCCGAAAATGTAGTCCGCCGCTCTATATGTAGTGGTTACATGTCTGTTTATTTATTCTACTTGACTGCTGTGTGATTTTGTGATGTTAAAATTCCTATTTGCAAAGCTCTACTCCCATGATTCTATCAAAAGTGATGGACGGCTGGCACCGGTCGCGTGTTCTTCAGGGTCAGCAGATTCCCAGGCTGTTTTTTTTTTTTTAACACAGAACAGGCTTGTCCAATGTCCGGCACACAGCCTACAGTCAGGTTATATAGGTGGACCTTTTTTGTTATTTGTGGTATTTGTGAATTTTATGGACATTGAAAAAGCCAAAAAATATAGCTTTTTCTAATTTTTTCACTTATTCAGTCTGATTCTATCATTGGATTTTTATCACCTGATTGGTTAAGCACAGTGTTGTGAAAAAATGATTGATGAATAGCAAATACAGTATTGCAGCCAGTGTTTTGCCTACAGTGGTATAGATATATATATTATTATTATAGCATTAGCATTTGAGAGAATTTGTGCATACTCAAAAACAACGACTAGACCTTCAGTTATATTATTATAGCTATTAAAGGGGTCAAAATGTCACAAGAATATATATAAACATTATAAAACGGTCCCATTGTTTTCTATATGCTACATTGCTCTTCCATCCAGGACTGATCGTGCATTATTAATCCAGATAAGAGACAGATGAGTCCGGGGCTTCCACACAGCCACCTCCCACAGTTTCCAATGACACCATTATTCGGTGAAGGATGTTCATGTGAAACCGCAGGCTCCACCGGCCGAGGCAGGTTAATGAGGTTGTACAGGCGCTTAGTTCGATGTGTAGGTGTTCGGTTACAAGCAGGTGTACAACAAAATAGCTGCGGTCACTCTGTTTAACACACACGTAGGACTATGGAGCTTTAGCGGGAAATAGGGCCTATGTCTATGCTGGATGCCACTTTATTAGGTACAAGTGTCAAGTGGTCATTGAGTATATGTCAAAATGGCTTCTGAACTGCGTCAGATGGTAGCAAGCGCATTTTTTAAATTTTTATATATGGCACTTTGTATGTTATATAAATATGCTGATAGTTTCATGATATGTTCACTTTATATGTGTCAAGATATGGATAACAATCACACTAAAATGGAGGTGACTGTCGTTGAAAATTGTGCATTGTCAACTGTACCGTCAACTCTATAGACAATGTTTAGATTGTTTGCCTTAGGTGGTAGCACATGCTCAAGACCTGGAACTTTAGCTACAATATTCCCCTTATCTTCACCCCAAGTCCAAACTCTCTGCCCTATCATGTACAATTGAGTTTCTTTCTCTTGCTCCTTCAAAAAGTTAAAAGCAGATCACAAACACAGTTATCCACTAACTAAGCCATTCCTTTGTATGTCCTGACGTCTCTGCCTGCTGCCCTTGTGCTTGATCTGAAGAGGCCCTCAGAAATGAAAGGCAGTCTTTCAGTTGCATGTTCTCTAATTTCCTCCCTCAAGTGTCACTTTGCTATCAGAGGTTGAGGCTGGCATGCCATAGGACCACAAAGACTTGAGATCAATGGAGGCGTGGAGTGGTCTTCAGAGGGGTGAAGTGCATTAGGGCCAATGCAGGGTTGATGATGGGTTTATAAGTGGACGATTAAGATGAATTTCTACCATTAATTTAATCAGGTTTATTCAGAGCTTTTTAGTCTTGGGTGGCATTGCCTCCCATTGGCAACACCACACTCTTGGGTCTTCATACCACTGAGAAAGTGTACGCTTGAATGGCCATAGGCGTAAAAGGCACACCCTTCCATCATCAGCAGTCTGTATTGAAATAACCAAGCCACAATTTGTGATTCAAATGTCCTCAAAATCCAAGCATATGAGACAATCACAAGCCTTTTTTATCCGATAGGAAATCTCTCAAATAGCTTTCGTTCCTTTGTCTGTTTTGTGAGGGAAGTATGTGTCACAGACAGACAGTGGCAGGCAGTTATCATCAAATCAAAAGTGACAGCAGCAACAGACAGAAATAACCCTTTTCCTGCCTGGGTTTATCTCTACCGGGATGAGGGCGCTTTAAAACAAGGGGCCAAAGGGCCACCGTGCCGGGCCCCTGTTTGATGGCGTCATGTGACAAGGCCCTCTGTTTCTTGTCTTATTGATGTATTTGACATGTCTTTCAACTTGGCAATATAGCCTCAATGGACAAAGGTGCAAAGAAATGAGGCAGATGTGATACTTAGGCGGGCTTCATTGGATTTACATCTCAGAGAGAGCCGTTGAAATGTCTTTTTTGACAGTTGTAAAAGCACTCTGCGTGTAAGTTATTTCTGTATGCTAAACTGATTTAGTTTGGGCCTCATTTAACCTATAAATGTCTTCAGAGTAGCAAAAAAGCTACGCTAATATTAACATCTACAACAAGCTAATCCTAAGCTTATTTGGTTAAGTTTGTAAATTGATAGTCTTTTGGTATTAACGCACACTTAAATCCTATCATTTGGGCAATTTCTCTTTTTTTTAACCCATAGTGTGATTTTTTTGTTTCTGATATCACATGTAGCATAATACAAATAGGTAACTTGGCGATGGCTAGCATTATTTAGCTTGTAGTACACAGTGTAGATTTTTATAAGTATTTTGTACATTTATCTGACAACAGCTATCCACGTAGACTTGGCCCCAGTTTCTCCCGGGAGAGGTAGAATGTGAATGTAAGTAATAGTGGACGCTCGTTCCACTCAAGAGCTCTCCAAACATCTCCCCTTCACTGCTCTAGCCTGAGAGCTTAGAAGTGCCCCACTCCAGCCTAGATAAGCACTCTTCTTCTTCTCCTTCTTCTCACCCCCCCTTCCTGTCACCCCCCACACCAAAAAACCCCCACAACTGCCCCGCTGCCCTGACCGCTGCCCCGGGACAATAGCTCACTTTCAAAGAAAAGCAGGAAAAAGGGCCTTGGTGCTGTGTCGCAGAATTGCCTTGTTTGTTTGAGAGAATCTCCAAAAGCCAGCACCTCATAAATCAAATAAGGGCATAATAGCTATTGTTTTTCAAAAGAGCCTCTTGTCAACCTTTCTTCTCTGTTTTTCTGCCTCTTCAACTCTTGGGCGACCATTAACCATTAGCTTGACAGACACTAGCTGAATTCAAAGGTATTTTTTTTTTATTACCGGGGCCTCTTCTATTTTGCAGATTTGGCGCCTTTTTCCGGAGTTTCCACACCAAATTCCTCTTTCTCCCAAGCCTCGCCTATGTTTTACACCCCTGCTGCAACCCCCAACAACACTTGATTTTTGAGAAAGGCTCTCCTAAGCTCGGATCAACATAATCTATCACTATGCACATTGTAACTCCGGACCCCCACTTTTCCCCCATTTCTATGTCACATTGTCTTCCCGAAATCGGATTAAACTGGAAGCCATTTTGCCTCTTCAGAATGTTAGCATAAGAAATGACAAAAAAAAGCTTCCAGGACAAATCACCATTGTACATTGCAGAGACATTGAAATGGTTTATATTCCTTGACTTTTTAGCACACGCTAGATAAATATTGTCATACACAACTCGCTCTATCTGTTTTGACTGCAATGCCATATTAATGAGCTTTTGTGAATTGCTTTGCCTAGCTGCATCTAGCCCATTCACCCCTCTGATGTGTCAGCAATCAAGACCATATTATCATAATTAGATCACTGGCACTGCATTAGGATTACCAGTTTACAAGGCATTTTATTACTTACCTAAAATTACCCTGGTTTTTCCCCCCGTCGTCTTCTTGTTCAGTTTCCTGTCTGAAAAGGGTGTATCTAGCGACCAAATATGCACACGCCAATGGAGACCGCATGAATTAGCCATGAGCTCGATGGACTAGATACAAGCTTTAAGAGGGGCTTCGAGAGGAATCGTTGGGGGGGTGATGGGGACCATATTTTTCTCTTGTGTTTGGCAGAATGCTATTGTAGTTCCTAGATAGTATTACAATTCAGCATTCCACAGAAAAAAAAATAAAGATAGCTGTCACAACAATGCCTATATTCTAGATCCTAATCTTCTTTGTTAATATAGTTTCGACAATGTCTTTTGGTTGGACAGTATGCTTTGAGTTGTATATGCCTACTTTAGGTTTTAGATGGGCTACACAGTGTTACTGATTCTTCAAGGTAATATCAGTTAATGCTATTGTCACCAAGAAGACAAGGTCCTCTATCCGAAACGTAAATACACTTTGTAAGATTGCACAGCATTTCAATGGGATTATACCAGTAAAACCAACACAATAGCACATTAGCGCCCTTGTCTTAACGGCACTAAGGAGTATCAGGCCAACAGAAGTCTTATCAGTGAGAGTGTTCAACCTGATAGACAGACCACTGACCCAGGTTATCACCCATTGTTTATCGACTCTAAATGGCTAAGTCGAAATGTGGGATTCCCAAAACCACATTAGATCTCAAATTGTGGTACTAGACCCATTAGCGATATACAGGATCTTTTTAGTGGTACTTCTTGGTTAACCTAGATCCAGTTTGTTCTTGTTTTGGTCTTGCTTTAGTAAGTGGCTTGATGTTTTGAAGTGTAGCTCTGTACATCAAATGGAGACTTTTTTCACGTCAATAAAATGGTTGCTGTAAAGCCATACGTTTTTCTAAGACGGTTCTTGATGCGTACAGTTTGAGAACCACACTTGATACCTTATACATACCTCCCTAGAGCAGCAGCCAAGCCAGGAAAGGTGATCTGTGTACCAGTGTCAGTCACAGCGCTCTTATCTCCACCATTATAATCTACTTTTTGCAGTTGGCCACCATTTCTGAAACCCAACCCAGAAAACAGCCGGGCATGTTCACTTTCCCCACGCAGTTCTCAAGTGCCTCCTGATTATACGTTTGTGTGTAACAAATCGGCCGCTCCTCACCCAAAACTAGAAAGTACTGTGTTCAAAAACATGTCTTGGTGGGGCAAGCGCTGAAAGACACGGAGCATTTTACCCGTTTAGATTTTGCTCTGAGTAGAAGCATTTTATTTGTGTTTGTGAGGTCCAAAGTTGATCTCAAAGAAGACAGATAATGGAGTTCACTTATGTTGGGAACTGATTAAGAAAATAGACCTTGTAAGGATTAGAGGAAATAGTGTAATATTTGCATAGTTCAAAACTGCAAATCAGGTTGAGCCTAAATTAGTTTTTTGACATTTTGAAATCGCCAAATGCTAATTGGAAGTGACTATTTATTGATATCTCATCAAATATAACATGTCTCTAACTCAGGGGTGTCCACACTATTTTCTCTGTGGGCCAAATTGTCAAAAATGAATACCAAGGAGGGCCACTCTGAGATTTCAACAAAAGTCTTCTGGGTGGTATCTGTTTTCTAGACACATTTTCTGGAACTTTTTTCACTTAGTGTCCCTCTGTATTATAACCACACAGAAAAGTGGGAAAATATTGTTATTTGAGTTGGATTATGTAGAGTCAGACGCAGTAAAATGATGACTTGGGCCAATTAAGAGCTATGCCTGAGGGCCGCAAAAATTGGCTCTGCTTGCCACATTTGCCCTCCGGGCCATAGTTTGGACACCTTTGCTCTAACTAGTCTAGGTCTTGTGTTCTTAGTCGATTTAGCTCAAGCAAGTACAATCTCAACTGCAATTATGCATTTTTCAAATGAAATGTCATTTTGTGCATTTCCGAGATTGTGCCTGGGAAAAAAGTAGACCAGACTTACACAATCATTCTCTATCCTGTGCATTTCAGAAACCCACATCTTGCATCAAAAGTTAGATTATGTCAAGCTCAGCAAGGCATGTGTTTTCTGTGGTCGGTCTGCTCTGTGTCAGAAGTTAGATATAGTGTGAGTGATTGAGCGTGTTGACGTTGGAGCACTGCCTGCACTAATAGCTTTCTGAGCCCTGTGTAATATGGCTAAACAGGCCCAGTGAGTCATTGATTACAGAACTACAGTGCACTCCATCAGGCTGATTACATTATGCAAACTCCTTACCCCTCTGCTAACCTCCGCTTGTGTCCTCGTCTTAGAAAATTGGTCAAATTATGCCAGGTACCTGTGGCATGAAATGTGCTAGAGAAGTAACTATGGGTTTTAAGCGGGACATGGACAATGCCCAGGAATGATGAACACTAACAGCCATCCAGTGTTAAAATCATACACAAGTAGCAATTAATAGACATGCATGAGAGAATTTGGAGACTTAGAAGTTGGCCCAGGAATTGAACCCCATTTGTCACCTTGCAGCGTAGCAAAAGTAGAATGAATCATAAAAATGTCATACAAAAATTTACTAACGTGCATCACTTTTTTCTTTTCCTCAGAGAGCTGATGCCTAAGACGCTGGAGGGCCAGATCACCATGGAGAAAACCCCCAGTTACTTTGTGACCAGAGAGGCTCCAGCCCGGATCTCAGCCATGTCCCGGGACACTAAAGTCATCGTGGTGGTGCGGGA
>JAVQKC010083413.1:0-16075 GCA_036025475.1 Philypnodon macrostomus | reverse complement strand
AGACTACAGGAAGTAGTCGAAACATGTAAAGCAGGTAAACAAAAGCTCTCTGTCTCACAAAAAGAACCTTGAAAACAGTTAAACTTAAGAAGACAGTATGAATTTTCACCAAAGACATTCATTAAGCTCTTCATTAAGCCATAATAATCATCTGTTTTAGATGCTGAATGTGGTCACTGACAGTTTTAGTTTAGAATAATAATAAAATAAAATTTTTAATTTTAATTCCTAAATCCCACCACCCACCACGTGATGGTAGATGCCCAGACCTCGTCATTTCAAAAGTAGCTCGCGAGCCGAAAAAGTTTGGGCACCCCTGATCCAGACAAAAAAGTCAAATAGATCCTTCCAATGTTCATCATGGTTTGGGGACAGGGCCTCTTCATTGCTCGTTACATTATGAAAACCTTTAGAAATCACGTAATATCTGATTAAGGTGCACTTTGGTGACAGTTGTGGCAGACGTATGGGGGTGTTTCGCCGATATACACCTTGCTGTAGGGGACGACAGCACAGGCCTAGTGAAAGCCCAACACACACACAGCCATGTGATGTACAGCGGGAGCGTCAACACTGAATTTCAGATGAAATTGCTCTCTTTCTTATTTGCACTATCCTAATAATGTGAGGACTTATAATTCCTCGTCCATTTTTTGAAAGCAAAACCGTGCTGACGTGGAAAATATCAGTACAAACGACTGAGAGCAGCTGAAGAAGTGTAAAAGAATAAACTACAGCTGCAACAATGGACATTTTCAGGCATGTGTTGGCCTTAAGGGTTAACAAAGACAAAAATAAACGAATAAACAACCAAAACAGCGATCAGGACTGTTAGAGCAGGGCTTCCCAAACCTTTCAGACGAGGTGAAGAAGGCCTCACTCTGGTGCATCCGGGGCCAGGTAAACGCTGGGACATAACGGCTTTCAGCGAGGGCCAGCAACGTGTGATTTCTAAATGTGGCAGTGCAACTGTACGTTTACGCTTGTTAGCCAATAGGGTTGGGGTCAGATAGTGTAAATAGGGGGTGCTCACCTCAGTCTGATCTCTCACCATTTGACATCACGTCCTGTCACCAAGACCAGAGCCGTGCTCCGCTGGGTTGTGGCAATATGAATTTGGGTTGCCGTACCCAAGGCGAATGGAGTCACCTGAACGGAGGCCTAAAGCCCGGTGACTTTGATATACTATGTGGCGTGCATTGCGGTGCTGTGGTGGCATTGTGGAGCAAGTCAAGCCCTCCTTAGAGGCCTGAAGCCCCGTGAATCGGGTGTGCAGCATTGCACACACATCTTTGTTGAGTAAAGCGATCCAATTCATTTTGTAGTGCAGTCGTTTCATCCCGGCGAGACAAGCTTTACCAGGGACCTCTCGTGCTCGTGGCATTCTGAGCATGGTGTGTGCGGCGTGAATTACTGCCACACGGTATGTATCTGTCTATTGTTATAGCGTGTTGTCACTGAATCGAAATTTAGGCACTAAAACTATGTTTAATATTTAGGATCCGAGGAGCATTGAGCCTTCCCTTCTTCAGAGCTTTATCTCCCCCCTTTTCCTGGCCCCCTTTTTAATTAGGACATGATTAAAAAAATATACAAAAAGTGTCATTTGGATTTTTGAAACAGCTGAAAAATGTGGCGCCCAAAGGGTTATTTCTGCATTTGCACTCCGAGACCCTTGGCGCTTGGTCTCTCCGCCCCACGTATTGACTGATTGCAATGAACTGAATGAGTAGACCTTCTAACTAGAGCGTGGTAACACTCCCAAGTGACCGGTAGGGTGTCTCCGTTACTATTGCCTCAGAAACTGTGGTACTACAGTGTTCCTATTTTAAATTGTTCATTTTAATGGCTCATGTCTCCTCAGTCACGGAACCTGTGTTGACCTTATTGTGTGGGTTTAGTTATTTAGTGGTTTTCCCTGGGTTAGCCTTAAACCTGGGGTGGCGTTGTTGACTGTTTTATTTTGTTTATTCGCTTCATCCCTCTGGTACCAAACACAGAAGCCACTCGAGGAGAACCCAAAGTGCTGCATCCGGCCACAGTTCACATTCTGGGCGATGCAATACTGGAGGAAAACAGTCAGCAACTGGAGGAAGACTCACTTTGCCAGTGTTTGAGAGCAGCCATGAGAGCGACTTACGCCTTTCTAAAGATGGCATTGGACAGTAAATTAAACAATTACAGCCACCTCAGTGAGCAATGCAAATACCAAGTGCTGCTAAGTCAATTAAAGCTACCCAGCGCTCTAAAACTCGCAAAAGCCTACATGCACCACTGAAGCCCATATACTGCTGCACTCAGTGCACTACACGATAAATACAGACAGCCAAGGCAGCTTGTGCAGTCAGAGCTCGGCACTATTTTCAACTCCCCTGCTCTCAGGATGGGCGATGCCAACAGCTTTGACTCTTTCGCTCTGTTTGTCCAATCACGTGTGGGCATGCTGCAAACCCTTGTGTAGGTCACATGTAGACTGGCTGCTAAGTAAAATGCCTCGCCACCTGGCTCCAAGTCAAGTCCCAAGCTAAACGCATTTCAAGCCGTGCTGCAGCCCTTTACCAAACTGAGCCCATCGAACCAGTCAAGGGCGCAAGGAGTTTCACCACCTACTGGGATCGCTCTATCCCTGCTCTTCTCAAAGTATAGAAAGGAAGAGTCACCTCCCTCCAAGCCAGTCCATAGTTAACCTGCTTCCAAGTCACAAACTTACTGCCCACATTGCAACAATAAAGATCACTACCTGAACTCCTGTGACTTCAAGAAGTTCATACCTAATAAGATTGCGAAATGGATCAAGAATGTAAACAGGTGCTGGAAATGTGGTCACAGTCATGCAGCGGAGAGCTGTAATCTCAAACGGCCATGCAAAGGTTTGCAAAGAGCTGCATCTCACAGTACTACACAACTCTGGGCTGCGTTAGATGTATCTTGGACAAACAGTGAGTTCTTCACCAACAAAGGACATCCTCGACCATCCCAACTGTGTGCAGCGAGTGATATTAAAGGTAGTCAAGGTCCTTATTCACCATGGCAAACAGGCGATCAAAGCACATGCTATATTGGACGATGGCTCAGAGAGGACAATCGTGTTAGCACCAGTCCTACAATCCCTCAAGCTACCAGGTAAAGGTACCGGAGACTCTCCCTATACAGACAATACACCAGAATGTGAAACAGCTAAAGGGCCTAACAGCGTAGCTCATCTATCCCTGAAAAAGAACTCTGAGATCCACCCTGTTCTTTAGCTGTCCTGCACGCTTTCTCATAAAGGAAGGTTTTGAGTCGAGCCTTGAATGTGGAGACTGTGTCTGCCTCTCTAACATAAGCTGGAAGTTGATTCCATAAATCAGGAGCTTGGAAACTAAAGCCTCTTCCTCCAACAGTACTTTTAGAAATCCTTGGCACCACTAATAAACCTGCATTTTGAGAGCGAAGAGCGCGGTTTGGATGATATGGAAATAAACATACAGTGTGAGGTACATTCGCTAATATTTCCTACCCAGGCTCTGACATAACCTACATGGAGCAGAGTGGTTGTCATTTGTCAAAACCATCTTCAATATTTTCTGGCTAATGCTAATTTCTCCATTGAAAATGTATTATGGTCTTGTCTCCAGTTGCCTCCGGAATTTAGAACTTTCTGTTTACAAACTTTGCAAGGGTCTATACAATCCTCTCACCTTGTTACCCGGGGCAACTGGTACTGTACGTGTGTTTGCATGTTTAAGATCTGTCTGAGAAACTGGCCTGGAGCAATGCATTTTCACAACACAACAAATGCATAGTACACCACAACTACTCTTAAATGTACCATAGATTGAGTGTTGAAACAGTGATAGGTGTAACTAAGAACCAGGTTATAGTTTCCTCTGTAGACTATTGGAGAAGCGGCCCAGTGGTTTTTCTGTGCCCGAAGGCTGGAGCCACACCTTTGGGACAAACAGGTTATCCATAGCTTATCAGGACAGCCGATCCATCACTAGCTGCAGGCTGGGATACCCTGACACGCTTATACTGCTGTAATACTCAAGCATGCATTGTAAATAACTTCCTTTGGGTCAATGTAAAGGGGCAATACTAGATTTCATGTTATTATAGCTTGAAAATAGTTCTCCAGTTAGTAGCTGTTGCATTCTCTTTGTTAAAGAATACTGTCAAAGTCTGTACCGAGCACCTACAGGAGCCTACAAAATGTGAGAATCAAACAATACAACAACATTTATGTCTTTCATGGTAGAAAGCTCAGTCAAGTTAGCATTATAGCCCCCCTTCCACTTAACAATTTCAAATATTTACCCCTTTGCCACTCCAAGCATGGCCTAATGATTGAATGTCCATCTCAGTTCAAAGTCTTGCTCCAACTACACTACATTACTCTGAATTTAAACACGCCTGACTTGCCCATACCTAACCTCTTCTTGTTTGTCTTTGCAGAGCTTTTAAGGAGCAGAAATACATCAAGCTTTCTCTAATGAAGGTGCTATTTGTTGAGTTGTGTTGAGCCTACAAAGGCCGTAAAGTATGTAGTAATTATGATTATCTCACAAGTGTTGTACAAGGGTCTGACAGACCAGCTCTGGGGAAGTTGTGTATTTTTGTGCTGAGGATCTCTTTCATGTTCTGTTGTCTCTAACCGCCATTAAGTTTTACACACATTCCCATCAGATTAAGGCTTTGATTAGGTGTGTTGTAAAGGAGCAAAGTGGCACAGAAATATAGGCCATTTCTAATATGGTCGACTGGGGAAAACATTGAATTAATAATGTCGTAGGCCATTGATTTTGATGAAAGAAGTAAATCAGGTTACTGTGGATGCAGAACAAAATGACTCAAATTTGGCAGCAATTAACCCAAAATGTAGCTTTATAAAGTCAGATTTGGGAACCTTGGTAGTGAATACATGGATAAACTCTTG
Organism: Philypnodon macrostomus; assembly: GCA_036025475.1. NCBI lineage: Eukaryota > Metazoa > Chordata > Actinopteri > Gobiiformes > Eleotridae > Philypnodon > Philypnodon macrostomus. The sequence continues at coordinate 11,160 of JAVQKC010083413.1, read as the reverse complement.
TTGCCTACCCTAATTTGTCACGGATCCAGATTGGGCTTGTGGTTCATGTGGGGAGTGGGGTGAAATGTAGGGTATTTGTGTTATGGATTTACATGTGTTCTGACTTTGCGTTTGGTGTGTCTGTTTGGACACGCCTGCGTTGGTTCCCGCTGTGAATGAGTAATTGGGATCTGATGCGTGACAGGTGTGGGTGATCACTGTGGGTGTATTTAGTCGTGAATAACAGGTGTGACATTGCGAGTACGTTGTTTGCCGTTTGGTGTTTGATGGCCGGTGTCCGAGGAAGAGTGTGTGAGGCCTGGGAGCTAGAGTGCCGTGGTGAGTCTGCGAGGGAGCTCGGCCTGTGAAGAAGTGTATGTACTCGTGACATGAAGTGAAGTGATGGGAACCTGTAAAGTATGATGTTCTGTGGAGAGCACAAAAAACTGGTGAAAGCATTCAAGGCGAGTCTGAGCAATTGGGTCCTACCTGCACACACCTCCCTGACACTCCTGATGTCATTATGAAGTCCTCAGTATGTTTGTCAAATCCACACTGACAACCTTAACGTTACAAAGCCATCTTTTTATGCCTTCTCTAAAAACATTGAGCTCATTATGGTTTGTATTAATTAACAACATTCATTCACGTTCATTAATTTTTTTCCCACCTATTTCAGTCACTATGGGTTTCAGGCAGTGCACTTGTCAAGTTATTCTGACTCTTCATAGGAGCATACGGATTCTTTAAATGTATGCATGTCTTTGGGGAGTAGTAGGGAGCCAGAATACCCAGAGAGATCCCACTGTAACGCAGAGAGGACAGGCAGAGTATGTGTTGTTAATAATAGTGATTATCGAAAAGTGTCACTTAGAGTACTAAAAAATATCTTGAAAACGTTATAAAGGTAGATTGCTACAAAGGCAATAAAATGATCACCCTGTGCATATTAACATTTACTTTCAATGTCTTCATAAGTCAATTGAAAAAAGTCAAATATCAAAAGTTCAGTGGCGAGTGGGCGATCTGTCTGCAGAACGGAGAATTTCTTTGGTCCTTTTTGCCATTGCCCCCTGTGTCTGGTCCAAACAAGCTATCACGGGCCGCTGAGGCTAGTTATCACAGAGAAAGCAGGCTTCAAATCCTGCTGATAACTGCGTGATAGGTTCAGATGGACTGACAGCTATGTATATAGAGAGAGACACCAGAAGAAGATTGGAAATGAGAAAGTTGTAGATGAAAAGCAGAAGTACGAAGCCAGCCAAGTGATTCAATTGAAAACTTTTTCCGTCGTACTAAAATTTTATTGAAAAGTTAGACCTCCAAAAAAGTAAAAGAAATAAATAAAATGCACCTTGTGACACCTGACCGATCCATCATCTTCTGCTTTGAGGTCTACGGTGAGAAAGAGGAGAAAGAGGAGTGGAGATTAAAGTAGACAAGAGAGGGTTGGAAATGCTGCACGGGGAAAAAGAGAGACTCTTTGGGAATTTCTTTCAGGATTTGTAGTGCTGACAGCAATACGATGGCTATCAGAAACACACATGTGGGCCAAACACATGCACTGTATAGATTAATGACACTTAATGTTTGTGAGAGCCTATCCAAGTAACTTTGTGCCTTAGGCGGGGCACACCCTGGACAATGGGCATTAGTTGCAGGGCTGACACATACACTCAGACAAGCTTTCATTCTAGCATTCATTCACTATGGGAATTTCCATAGCGAATGATTTTCCCATACACATGCGTACATGTCTTTGGATGGTGAGAGAAAGCCAGTGTATTATTTTTTTTGTTATTTCATGAAATTTAACATGAACCAACCACCCAGTTTTTAATATCATGAGAAAGCTTGATTTTGCTGCACTGGGAGAATGAAGGGCTTTGGGATTTTCTTTCTGCATTCAGAGCGTTGACAGAAATAAGATGCCTATCAGAGCTCAGATGTGGGCCAGACACATGTGACACTCATATATATAGCTGTAGCATACATGATACAAAAGCTTAATCCTTAGTTTTCAGTGGGTTACAGTATGGAATTCAAATAATCTTCATGCCAAGGGGATTGAGCTACAACATGTACTGATAACATCACAATGCAGAAATACTCGTATTAGCAGGGGTTCTTTATTCATAGATTAATACTGTTAACAGGAGATATGTGTGTGATGTGTGTGGGAATAGAGATAAGGCTTTGTGTTAACATATACAGTATTACAACCAGTGCTGAGGCAAAGCTTAGGCTACCGATTAGATAAATGTATCGTAAAACAAAAAGAAGTGCAGTTGAAATGTGTTTTGAGTTTTGACAGTGGCAGATTTAGTGATTTGGGGGCTCAAGGCGAACATGGGCAGGGGAGGCTCAAGGCAAACATGGGCAGGGGAGGCTCAAGGTGAACATGAGCAGGGGAGGCTCAAGGCGAACTTTGGCAGGGGAGGCTCAAGGCGAACTTTGGCAGGGGAGGCTCAAGGCGAACATGGGTAGGGGAGGCCTCTTTATTTGGCACATTTTAAAGCTGCAGTGCCTGATTTTTAGAAAACAAAGTCTAAGTTTGACATTTTGAGAGATGCTCTCCTCTTTCTTCCTCTCCTTCTCATGTCATGGTCTCACACAAACCAGGAAGTGTCAGAATAATGAGCAGCGGTCTGAAGTTGTCCTAAAGTTGAACTAAAATATCAGCTCACTCACATTATTCCAGATATATTCTAGTTCTGGAGATTTACTTAAATAATATTTCAACCAATCAGAGCACTCCTGTTCTGTGGAAGCGTGTGATTGGTTGATTGGTTTATAATATAGAGGTCTCAGAGTGCTACCTAAAATTTTCTTGATTTGAAAAGAGGAAACTGACTTTACAAGATGAGGTTCAGCATTTACCGAGACATTTTTATTTTAGGCTTCATTTATGGGGCCCTGGAAGCTTGGGACCCTAAGCAGCTGCCTACTTTTGCCTAATGGTAGCTCCGCCTCTGTATAGGGAAAGCTACTGTATGTCCTTATAAGTTGGTAAAATGTATAGTTTTTTCTGTATTTGTATATATATAGTTTGACGCAAGAGCATTTAACCCATTCTTTTGATAACCCTTCAGGTACTTCTTAGCAGTTCTGGGACTCATCTTCCTATCACAAGGCAGAATCTTGTCTCACTAAATTGGAGGATAAGCCAATATTTTGCATTTTTGTGGTTGAGGAGAAAAACATCCAGAGAAATCCCACCCAATCATGGTGACACAATTAACAGAAAGGACTGACTGTGTCCAGGAATGGAACCCTGGACCCTCTTTTGGACACCTCTAAATCCATCATCACAATCCAAAAACATATAAGTCAGAATAAGTACAGAGCCTAAACCTGAAAAGGGCACCATCTGACCTTCAAGGGTGTTCCTGTTTCTGCTGCCCTGGTGCGTGCCTGTATATATATTTTTTTCACAACATTTCTCAAAAGATCTGAGAATGAGAAATAATGACTTAATACATTATTTTGCTACAGGGCTTGCATCATCTGATTGGGAGTAAACAAAAACATCCGCAGTGGTCACAAAGGGAGACAATCAATGTGAGCTGTGAGTGTTTTTCTGGAATAACAAACTCAGCATGCTATCTTTGGACAGTGAGAATTGAACACTTAATAAAGCCGTATAATAAGCTTGGAGGGAGCTGCTGGTTTATGTGCATATTTTCTCATAGCAGCCTTGACACGCAGCCCTTGCTCAGCAGCTTCATTCAATCTACGCAACTACTCCTGCCTCTAAAATGTACAGGGCCCACCACTGGGAAGTTTGGATTTAGACCTGGTTGGGTCACTTTTTCCAGTTTAGACCTAAAGCTTTGCCTTGGTTTAAGTCCAGATTTATTATAAATCTAATTGAAATTATGTCAGCCAACCTCATTCTTATTTCTTGTTTACGAAATAAAACTAGTGATATTATTCTCCCCTAATCTCTGAGAAAAAAAATATTGTTAGCAAATTAATTAGCATTGCAGTTTTATTTTTGTAAACAGGAAATCTGAATGTGGTTGACCTTTGAACCCTGTGCACAGATTTAGTTAAGATCAAGTTTTAGCCCTGGTTTAATCCAGTTAACAACTATCTATATTCTTAGTTTTAGACCTGGTGTAATCACACTTTTAGTCTTGGTTTCGTCTCACACAGTTGTAGTAGGAAGCTGTTGTTCATAGTTTGCTCCTGGTTCAGGCCAGATTTAGACCTGCTTTATCTCTACTTTCGTCCTGGTTTAGACCTAGATTATACAAGGCGTATCAAACCGCAGAATCATCGGTTTAGTTCTACTTTAATTTAGTCCCCCTTGTAGGGAGAAATGCAGGGGCCCAAACTCTTCACCTGAACATGACGCCATCCACGGCGCTGCTTGGCTCTGGCTAAATGATTGATACTAGCCTTTTCTAACTAGGCTCCAGGGTCCAAAAACAACTAAGCCAGACTGGCCACTCAGCTGTGTGTGTCTGTGTGCATATGTTATAAGCCAATCCTGTAATCCCTGTTAGTAAATGTTGGTGAGGCAATGTGTATGGGGGTGTGAAAGTTTAAAACACATACACTGGATTTTCTGTACAGTGACTTCCCACGATATTAAATAGACTCTGTACCTTGCTGTAACTTTTGATATCAGCGCCACATTTTTGGCCACAGAACTGCCTCTCACTGGATTATATATGTTTTTCAAGTCATTCTCCGTAAACCCTATACATTTTTCATGTAGAAATCCTACATTTCAGAAATACTCACTTACTACTTTATCCTGATTCTTGGTTTGAAGTTCAGCAGGTTTGTCCTCAACATAAAGGATAAGATCAGTTGATTGAGCTCACAAGTAGGCCTACCCTATAAAGCGTACATGTACATGACCAACATCAAACAGGCCAACCTAAATCTTATTGCACCCTACAGTATGTGCTTGGTTGGAGCCAGAGCTGATCCATTATATGGTTACAGTTAGACTAATTGAATGAGGTGCTTTGGTTCACCAGCAGGCCTTTTTGAACTCACCCAGTCACAGAACCTATAGAGTCCATTAACTCGATATAACAAGCCAATTAATCAGGTAAAACATAACAGCCAGAAATCCCTGCTTCACTTTGTAACGTTCATATACAGATTTTCCCTAAGGCTAAACCATATTCTCAATTTGGCATTTTGTCTGTGACTATTAATAAATATCAATGTTCTATCCTCACGGTATTGGGCTGTCATTAGTGCAGGTTAATGGAGTAAAGTATCCTATGGCCGTAACCATGGAAACTAGTGTCTTCCCAGGCTGCGATTTAATGAACTAAGTGGTCATGGAACTGGGTCAAGAATTTCTTAACAAACTATAGTCTGAAATATCCACCACGGCCAGTACTTGAGTGTTTATCTAGAAAGAGGAAAGCGTGATATTACCAGAATAATAACATTAAATAACACTTGGATGAAAACAGCATTATCAAAGAACACACAATTTTTCATTTTTTATTTCAAGAGGCATACTTCTGAAGATGTACTAAAGATGGTTTAATGCATTTCCCCAAAATACTGCATTTGTATCTCTCAGCATTTTGGTGATGATCATAAGTCTCAAAATGCTCATATGCTACATTTTACATTCAGAACACTAGAGTTTAAATAATGTGTTGTACTAGAGATTTTCAGATTGTCCAGAAAAATCACTAGACCCTAAAGTAATGCAGACGACATCAACAAAGTTTTAATAAAAAAAACATGTTATATAAAATAACCAAAAATAATCAACAACATTCAAAGATCCATGATTAATCAGCCTGATGATGAAGGGTGTGATTTGGTGCAGCCCTGAGTCTTTTTCACTGATTGTGTTGCCCTTCACCTTACACCAGCGTACAAACTCCACAGACGCTCTCAGAATGTCGTCTAAATAAAATGCCTACTGTTTGACTCAGGACCTGAAACAGAAGAGATTAACATGTCCACAAGGGACAGACAGGAGTGAGTGGAGGAAGGGAGGAAGCTACTTCAGTTCAAACAATAGTCTTGCCACTGTACAGTGGTGTAGTGGTTATCAAGGTGGTTGAGTGTATCATCCTCTGGGCCGCTGACTACAATCTTTCAGACTGGAGTCTGCATGTCCTCTCCAAGTTACTATGGATTCTATCTGTTATCCTCCCACCATCCAAATTCATGTATGTTGGGAGAATTCTAATGTACCTGTGTTAAGCCTTCAACCAACTGGACACAGTCAAAGTTGCACCCTGTAGATTCTAGGATAGGCTCCTATCATCATGACTCCAAATGACTCCAATCGTTTTTACAAAACCATTAGTTTAGATAGTTCCTAACCCAGTGCTCTTGACAGTGAAGATGAAAAATGTGACCAAATATGAATTAAACCATGTTAACTAAGGGTAGTGTATAAACCTGCTGCACCACACTCATGCATTCCTCAAACCCTCCTAGTTCTTTCTCAGAGAGCTGAGTTGTCTTAATCCACCTGGCTCTAGCTCTCAACTTCCCAAGAGGCGACGTGAGAGCGGGTCATAACTCACTACTGTCACGCACACACACACACACACGCACACACACGCACAAACACACATGCACACACACAACCCTAAATGTACCTCCACTCCACAGGCTTTCTCTGGTGAACCATCAGCACCATATTACCTTAAAGGTCAGCTACTCAGTTTCTATTTCAGCTTTGCCTTTCACCGGTGGCACGCTCACAGACAGATAAATTGGAGGATTGTCTGTCGGACATGTTTGATTTTCTGGATGACTGAAAGTTTTCAGCTCAGAGGTGATGGACTCTCTCTTTTCATGCTTCTTAGAAGTTTCTGTTAATGCACAGATTAGACAGATCAATGTGATTAAGGGAAGCAACTTACATTACATTACATTCGGTATCCTATAGTAAAACTCATAGGTTTTCTGTTGGCTATGCTTTCAAGGAATAGAGTTGAATTATTGATGCTTTTAAACAGAACAGAGTTTTTGCTTATACTCTGTTGCCCAGTAAAGAGACAGTGTACACTTTCCCAGTAGGCTCGGCAAAATATGTGAAATGTCAACAAAAAGAAGAAGCTTCCTAACTGCATGTTGGGAGGTGTATTTTTTAATTAGCATGTTTGAAAACAGGGTAAAAAGCTCCTAAATATAAAATAAAAGTTAACTATTGTACAACTATCTAGAAACCTAAACCTACTCTGCCACACAGGGATCATAACCTTTCTGACATCCCAAACAGGAGCGTCAGTGACCCCTGACAAAGTGCTTTTGTGCTGAGAACAAGTGAAACCTAAAAACTCTCGTCCAGTCTCAAACATGGAAAACAAGAAATAAATGGAGGGGAAAAGCATTTTTTTAACAGACACAAAAATGTTCCAACAGAAAGACGTATGTATGTATTCAGAGGAGCATTAATTTCACACTGATGTTATTACTGCTTTACCTAACCCATCAAGCTGTAATATAGGCTCACTATGTCAACCCATATATCTTTATCAATGGAAAAAACACATTCAGTTCATACACATATATTCTAGTGGGGGTGACTGCTGCAGTATAAGAATATCTATATCTATACAAGACTATATATTTCTAGAATATAACCAGCTTTACTCATTTGTACATTTATTAAATCCCTGGTTAAAATGTAAGTGCTAATTTAAACATAGAACAAAGAATGAATGAATAATTGTCCAGAATGTTCAAGGAGTGTGATGATTTACTGTGGGGTTAGCACAGCAATAGAACACTCACACTCACGATCTACAGCCTATTGTATGTCCATTGTATGTCCATTTCAAGTTATTGGTGGAAATCCCCCTGTTCCCAATAGCACATGGAGACATGCATGCTGTTTCCTGCTCCTTCCAGGAAACCATCTTTTACTGTGACACAAATCCCTTTTAGCCAATAGAGCAATATAACTCTTTAGTATGCAGCACTCTTGAATACATGGGATCCATACCGAGTGAAAAACAAGAGTAAGCTCGAAAGAGTTCAAAGAAGGGCTCGATTCATAACCACAGACTACAGCCCAATGAGCTATTCTCCAAAATATCAGCTGGAAAACTTTTGAGGAACAGCAGATTATCTAAGGCTAATCCTGATGTATAAGATCACCAACCAGAGTGGTGCCAGAACCAGATCTAACCATCCATCTAAGTATCGTACTGTAAGATCTAATGCAAACCAGTATAGGATTTTTTTCCCCCTCGTACCATCCCCGAATGGAATAATTTACCAAGCGAAGTGGTACTAAACTCGACTCCGGCCAGCTTTAAAAGTCGCCTGGTAACTGTAACATCAACGCATCACACTCTTTTGTGAGTTTGCCGATTAAAGAACCACATGACTAATTTGCATGAGCACAATTGCAGTTCTTATTTTTGGTTGGTCATTGCTGGCATTATGCTCAAGCAGTTTTGACCCCATTACCTCTGTCACATCTCTGCCGTTATAGTTCGTGTAGCTTATGGGATCAGTCGAGATGTACAAAAAGACTAACTATAATAATGGAGTTTTCTCAGCAACAAAAGGAGCCAGAGAGAGTGAGTCTTGATTAATGAAGTTACACATAGACAAATGAATTCATCAGCATGCTCTAGTCCAGTGCTTTCGCCAACAGTGTTTAAAGGATACTAACCCATGACTGGACTTGTCAAGTGACTCACAGACGGCGAAAGTGGGAGCTGCTTAGCGGAGATATCATTTGTGTCAGTCTAAAGCGAACACCTATCGATTTACACCCAGCTCTTCTTCTGTGAGCGACCATGAGCTCTCTTGGTTTATTCATGAAGCCTGTATGAAAGAGCCATAAATACACAGACTGTTAAGGTACCATGGCATAGTCGCTGCAGTTATGGTCAGCAACACGGATAGTTAGTCATGGACTTGGAGAGAACATTACAATCAAGCCAAAAAAGTGGTTCCTAATGCACTTCCCATCCACATCCCAAGCCTATACCAAGCAAAGCACATTAAACAAGAGAAAACATTAATCTTACAATCTTTTTGTGAGTGTTTAGAGATATCTTACAACGTCAAAATAATAATGCAATTTTTGTCATAGTTTCATAGTACACAATATCCTGTTCCTTTGAGTGAAATAATTATTTAGAGTTTTATATTCACATTTTTTGGATACCACTGAAATACAAACTGGCATCTGTCTCACACTGTTGCCCCCTGTATAATACCTTCAGGAAATGGCCCTTCGAGAAGCAGACGTCTTTTGTTTCGCACTTGTAGCCCGCAGTCATTGGGGGCTTCTTTTAGGACCCCGAGGATTTACGGTCCCGGTCCCGCTCCTCGACCGTAAAAAACACAGCCGCTCTCCTTTCAGTCCTCCCACCCTTTGGCTTTTACGAGCTGGATCTGGGGTGGAAAGGGTGCCTGAGTTATGGGCTTTGTTGTTTGGGACAGAAGAAAAATAATGAAAATGCCATACAGTCGTGTCATAGCAGCGATGTCGAGGAAGATCGTGTCCCTCTCAAGGGCAGTAAATTTGACAACAGCGATGAAAGAAGATAAGAATAAAGGACTGTGTAGTGATCACCAAATCATTAAATTCATATGGACTGATGAATAAATCAGGAGAAACATAAACTGTGATAATTATCTCTTTAAATTAAGACACTCACTGTAGAATTGTTACCTGTTAGTAAGCCCAAAGCTAATCAGATGATCACATCCCATCAAGCCAATGTATTTAGCTGTGCACAAATCTTCCAGACAAGTCTTCTGAAGTTCAAACCCAACATCAGAGGAGAAAGAACTGAAAAGACTTTGATCATGGCTATTAAGGTTTCTGCAGATGTTTACAGAGAATGGTTTGGAAAAAGACAAAATTTCCAGTGATTGGCATCTCTGTGTCTGAAAATGCCTTTTTGATGTCAGAGGTCAGAGAAGGTAACGTGAGCTCAGATTTGTTACATTGAGGTTTTTTTAATGAGATCCCAGTAAAGCTATAGGCAACTTTATTTATAGAGGTTTATTGTCAAAGAAATTGCTCGAGATAGAATTACTTTTACTGAGACTAAACTTAAGTGGATTGATTCTACACAATATCCAGTCTGTTTGCCTGATGGAGCTACTGCTGCTGTAATGACTTGAAATACACACTTCTCCATTTGTCAAAAGAAAGACTTGCCCCTATACACTTCACAAAATCTCTGCCCATTCTGAGGTCATTACTCCAAAAGGTCCATTCCTCAAGTCTCATGCTTCTACTCCATTTTAGCTTCATCCCCCTTCCCATCGAGTGCACTTTGTTTTTCTCACTAACCCAGAACAAACCGTCATCTCATCCAGACTCCTCTTCCCTATAAAGCCCTGAGTGACTGCTTCGTCCTTGAACGGAAAAGTATTACAGAGATAAGGAGAGAAGAGGAGAGAGGAAGCCGGGTAAATAAAAAGGGCTTTTTCATAATAACAGTACAGGACTAAACAGTATGGATCATTTATCTGCAGACTATCATGGATTGCTACTATAGATTCAAGCGTTCAACTTTTGGCAGATTTCAGGTTTCAAGTTTATTTGTCATATGCACAGAAGAACCGTTAGACTCGCTAAGATAGTCATGAAGTACTAGTAGCATGCAATAGTAGTACATGGTAAAAAAAAGGGTGCAAAAAGACATAAGTAACAATATAATAAACATATAATAAAAAGTACAATAAAGAAAAATACAAAGGTGCAGTAGGATTAAATAAGGTGTAAGTAGAGTATTTCAAAGGTGGAAAAATACTTCAGATGAGATTTTGCATTACACATGATATAGTATTACACATACATGATACATTCAAATAGTGCGGAAGCAGTAAACGTATTACGTAAAGTGATTTAGTGCAGTATTATTGAGAGTTCAGTATTATTGAGAGTTCAGTATTATTGAGAGTTCAGTATTATTGAGGGTTCAGTATTATTGGGAGCATTATTGAGAGCAGTATTATTGGGAGCATTATTGAGAGCAGTATTATTGAGAGTTCAGTATTATTGGGAGCATTATTGAGAGTTCAATATTATTGGGAGCATTATTGAGAGTTCAGTATTATTGGGAGCATTATTGAGAGCAGTATTATTGAGAGTTCAGTATTATTGGGAGCATTATTGAGAGTTCAGTATTATTGGGAGCATTATTGAGAGTTCAGTATTATTGAGAGTTCAGTATTATTGGGAGCATTATTGAGAGTTCA
>JAVQKC010083370.1:0-10031 GCA_036025475.1 Philypnodon macrostomus | reverse complement strand
ATATATATATATATATATATATATATATATATATATATATATATATATACACATGTCACTGAACTGAACCAATCATTTAAAGGGACTATGCTAAATTTCCTCATTAAAAGCATATCTTGAGTTGCACATTTGAGTAATCCTGTATTCTGAGGCACTGACCATCTTGTGACATAATGGGCCGTTCAAATGAGTATTACATCTGCATTTTTTTTTTTTTTTTTGCAGTAGGAAAATTTTTTTTTTCTCTTCTCTGTGTCTCAATGCCCAACCATTTCAGTCTGCCTTACATATTTTGTAAATTTGTGTTACTGTAGTGTGCCATTATTGGCTCTTTTTGGCTTTATGTAAGTACATTGTACACTGCCCTAAAGCCTCCAAATATAAACAGTAGCGGGGCGTTTGGGTCTGGCAGACAGGTTGATAACCTTTAATGTGAAAAGCCACAGCTCAGTGATCGTCAACAGGCTTTTATTTCATGCAATCACCACAGCAGCAGGGTTCACTGATTAGCTCTCTTTAACCACACAGCAACTGAGTTTAACAAGCAGGGAAAGACCACTGCTGTTGATGCAATTATATTCATAGTATATTTCTATATTATATTTAACATCATAATCCTGCTTCACTAAAACTTGTCTTATTTCCACTTCAACTTTGTATAAAGAGTTCTTGTTTTGTTTTTGTTTTGTGAAAAGATTATACATAAACGTGAAATAGACACTGTTGTCCATACAGTTGGATTTTTTTTTTTACCTCTTCTCATGAAATGATTGTGACAATGTGATATATTCTTGATAGATGAAGTGCATATATTTTCAAAACTGTATTGAGCGATCTCCTCCAAACACATCACAGTGAACATGAGACCAAACTGAAACTAAGTAAAATGTGTATCAGACCAAACTAAATCAGAGATATTAACGGTTTTGTTTCAATTCTTCCACCTTGGTCAGTTAAACAGAAAACACATGTTCATGCATAAGAAAGTCCAATATTACTCATATGTCATATGTCACTAATATGGAGTATGACCCCGCCCCTGACACGGATCAATGCCTCAGGACGTACATACTGTCCACAAGCTTGTTGATGTTCAGTCAGATCCTGGGCTACTTCCTGTGAACTCTGAGGAGCAGGTGAATAATGATAAGGAAGGAATAAGGTCAGTATTGATATACTTAAATAGGAATAAAAAGAGGGGGGGGGGATCCAACTTTATGGGCAACAGTGTATTGGGGACACACTGTTTTATGTCACCATATATGTCTCCACTGTGTAAATATGTGGGTCAGGCTTTGTTTTCTAAAGAGGAGCCAAGTCCTATTATCAAACCATTTATGTTAATCAAATTTAAAACAAGTCCAATGCAAATGAGGAGATTATTTCAACAAATTAGTCCATTAGAGGCAAATATTTACTGTCAACATTGGCACCTTGACGCTTTGCACTGGCAGAATAAATATAAACTCTCAATTAGTTTTTTGTTGATGCAAATGTAGCAAGGTTAACACAGGTAAGCGCCCGGTGTTGGTACAGAAATCTTTTGCCCTTTGTTCACGACATCAGTATTTCTCGACTAAAGAGAGCTAAAAGTAGGTCGCATGGAGGTGGAATATATTTCCTATGTTAGCGTTAATATTAGTTTAATTACACAAATGTATGGTGAAATGGAGTTTTAAAATACATGTGCCATAGTTGGTACTAGTAAAATCCTCAAGAAAAACTGTGGATTCTTTGGAAAAGTAGGTCACCAAAGCAGATTTTCAGTGAAGAGGCCCAACACATAGATTGTAAACCATATATAATAATACAATAATATATAGCGAAATGGTACTTACACTGAACATTGAGTTGAATGGAGGAGTTGGTCATGCCCACTACGTTCTCGGCAATGCACGTGAGCTGAAAGTTGTTGTCATCTCGGCTGATGTTAAACAGGGTCAGGTTGATGGAGTGAATGTTTGGCCAGTACACGTTTGACTGAAGGAAAAAAACAATATTAAAGAATAAAAAGCATTCTGATAAGGCTAGTTGTGTTAGGCGTCCTTATTTAACAGAATAGCAAAATATGTTCACCACCATTTTGTGACATTTTAAACTTACCATTTAGATTTTGGACTGTATGTATTATAAAGTAACAGCCAACATCCATATTGTAGCAATGTCTTTTATTTTTTTTTATCTATTTACAAAGAGACAAAAACCAGTTGACTATTTGTGCCAGTCCCAGGCTTGTAGAAAGGGCATTCAGTGTGTGTAACACTAATGCCAAATACATATTAAAAACCACCCAACTAGGCGGGTGATTTTCTGAGGCGTCTCAAGAGGAGAAAGCCAAAAGGAAAGAATAATCTCTTTAGTGGACTGCTGGCTTTGACCCATTTTGCATGTCTTTAAGGTGTAAGTGAGTTGACACATCACTGCTGCCTAGACTCTAGCCAAGTTTGAAGCTTTCTCATATAATTGAACAAATCACTATTTTTTGTGTCTGGCATTGAGGTAAGAGTGTCTGTATGTTACACTGATTTGAGCAGACAGGCCTGACTGACTGACGGGCAACACACAAAGCCTATATTCTCTCCTTATGCTTATTGTTCGATCAGGTGCCCAACTTTTCACATATTCTGACTGTTCTTTACAGTTGTTATGGCCTGTGTCGTGGAGAGAGACTAGTGAGCTAAGTTTGTTCTGATCAATGCCGCACACTGCGCTGTGGAGAATAGACAAATGTACTATATGTAAATCTGACGTTATGTGGGCTGGAAAATAAACAGTTCTGAAATTGCTGTATAGTTTGTCACCTGGCCAGCAACCCTAGATGTTTTCTCTATGTCAAAAGAATAATCTTGAATTAAAGCCACTACAATTGGAAAGTAACCATACGTGGCCATAAATCATTTCATAGAATATAGATGACATAGAAACTGAATTCATTTACTCAAGTTGCTTTGCTAGCCAGTGTTGGTAAAGGGAGGAAAAAAAAATATATTGAGTGCAGTAAAACATGCAGGCTATTCAGGTAAACAGCTGATAAAAAATGAGCAACTGGATACAACTGTGTGAATGAAACTAATAAAGCAAGCAGCTGCCATCTTGAATTGTTAACTTTGGGTTTTTGTCTGACTTTCAAAAAGGAAATATTGACTTAAGCATTTCTCAAGGACATCTCGCATGTCAAATGAACCCTTGTGTGAAGTTTTGTTACTCAGCCAGTGTTCAGTGTTCAGCACAATCAAACCTTTTTTTTGTTACATTTATCAAATTTATTTGTGATTATTGAATTGGTGTAACTTAAAAGTCTCCAATGTAAACGTTTTATTTTGTATGCTGTAAACAGTGAAATGCATGCAACAACAGTGTGAAGTATTTAGTTACCAGGTGTGTGTTGATGGAGTGTAGCCCGCCGACCGTCCAGTCCACTTCAGGCAGAGGAGCCCCAGATCCATTACAGCTTACTGTCACATTCTCTCCTTCAGTCACCAGTACGCTGCTGTGGCTGACGCTGATCTCAGGCAAATCTGTACACACATACACACACACACACACACACATACACACACACACACACACATACAAGGTCATTAGTTTATAACATTCACAGCTGCCCAAAATGCTTTCCAGGGTTAACAAAGGGCAAATCGAGATATTAAATAGTAATTGTCAAATACAACTTAAAAAAAAATAAAAGCACAAGAGAATAAAAAGTACAGAAGAAAATACTCAAATCAACCACATCCAACTCAGCATGTCTTAAAAACCAATATAACATATGGGTTTTACATATGGATTTAAAAATGATACTCAGAGGAAGACTGTTCATCAGTGGTGGATGAAGTGCTCAATTTCTTTACAGGGCCCAAAACGTATTTAAACAGAAATATAATACTACTATAACACTACTCACTAACCACTCACTTCCAAATGTACCTAAGAGTCCTATTTTCTGAGTTTTTAACCATGTTCTGATGTTGTTTCTACCTCGAACACATTCCCAAAGTTGTGTTTTGTAAGAGTAAATAATTATGTTGAGCTATAATCCTCTCCAAGAGCTTTGACCTATAAATGATGTCATAAACTGGGGCAAACCACAAAGTGCTCCTGCCTGTCAACATACGCACTTAGAGAAACATTGTTGCCACCACCATGAAGAAGCCACCAGAAGATGAGTGTACGGCTGTGAGGGTGTCAAGTGTTTATATCCCAGAAGAAGTCAAAAAATGCTTGGAGTTTTTTTGGAAACCCCCCCAAAACCAGCACAAATAGTTTGTTCCTGTCTTGACCCAAGGACAGGTCAGACAGGTTTCTAATCGGATCGTTTCTCATTGAGTCTCATTTGGGAGCTCCACAAAACAGCTTGAATTAGATCAATATTGTGTTTGATTGAAAAAATAAAACGGTAACCTAAATGTATCCAAAATATATGTGAAATGTGCCAAAAAAAATTATAAAGTAAGTAAAAATTAAATGTAATTGACATAGATTATACAGCGGCTTAAAGGAGAAGTATGGCAAATTTCTAAGCCCAGAAATGATGTTTGATTTTTTTCTTAATGAATATAAATGATAGTCTGGCCCTGTTCTATGATATCAAGTACATACTTTGTCATATTTATTATTATGTCTAAGTCCTGCCCATGTCCCATAGACCACTATTCAATTTTCAATTCAAAGTTGGATGGATCTCTATGTTCTAAGGGATTTAAAGCCGAACAGGAATGGACAGGTGGGACAGTCTGAATCCAGTACATGTGAAAAATACAGTGGGACGATTTGAATTAGCAGAAAATGTAGCCTAATCTACATTATACATGATATAAACATCATTTTAGTTACTATTTCATATAGCTCACAACTTTGACTCTTAAAAAGTAAATAAAGAGTTGTGAATTCAGGGCTACATCGCAGAAGCAGGAGCTAGAGACGTAAAATACCTTTCTCTCACCATAGGGCAGTTTCTCCTTTAATATAAGGGGATTTATTATAATAAACTGTGCTGATTTTAATAGATGAAATTCTATTTCAATCTATTGATGCCACTGCTCTACATATTCTTTCATTTCTTACTGTAACATTTTGTGGCATTGAAAGTAAGAAGCAGTATCTCTAAGAATGACCCCATGAGAAATACTTCAAGTGGCAAGTTAAGTATTCATTAAGGTTTATACATGACAGACATCAGGACAGAGCAGACAATAGCAGCACAGAGCAGAAGACACAGGAAGAGTCAGGAAGGGTCAGGAAGAGTTAGGAAGAGTCAGGAAGGGTCAGGAAGAGTCAGGAAGGGTCAGGAAGGGTCAGAAAGAGCAGAAGCGGACAGAAGCTGGTGTTGTGAGCTCTCTTTTGCTTACAGTAATATATATATGATCCCAAAATAGGTAGTCACAGTACAGATTACTTTTCACAGACTAGATTATCTTTAGCATGAGACAGGTCACTGTGTAGAATTAAAACCTACAGGCATCCTTGAAATGTAGGTATTGTCTGTTTAAACTGGGGCCAATAAAAAAAATGAAAAAATGTAGTGGTAAAAATACATTAAAAAATGTATTTGTTACATTCCACCACTGCTGTTCATGCACCAAACTACACACACCCACGCCTGTCAGTGCCTGTGTCTACATAGTTACACACCAAATCAATTAATCACTTTTCATTAGTGTAGTCAGAGCAGTACAAAGGAACATAGAGGAACGCCTGGGCCGACACACACAGTGAATGTCATCAGGATGAGTCACCAATGGAGATGATACTGCAGCACATCGCATGCACCCCTGACCCTGTCACTCCTCCTCTATCCTACTTCCTACTTCCTACGTCCTACGTCCTTCCTATTCCACCTTTCACCCTTCTTCCTCCCGCGCTGTCTCCTCTAGTTTTCACTCTCCACTGCTTCTCCACTCTCATCTGCAGCTCAATACAAGCAAGGGTGTGAAGCTTTTGGCTAATCTTTTTTTATTAATATGTGTATGTGTTTAGGCAACACGCGTAAATTGGGCCAATATCAGGTATAAACCAGGACAAAACCAAGACAAAGAAATCATCGGTTTTCTAACGGTCAGGGATGTCGAGATTATAGTCCTGATGAACACTTTCTGGACCTTAATGTGTATGAAAGCTCACATAGTAGCAGTTCTTACCACAGTTGTTGATGTACATGTTGTGAAGGCGTATCTCAGATGCTCCGTTCCTACAGTAGAGCTGCTGGGTGTGGAGCCCGGCCTCTCCTCTCTGCTGCCACAGCTGGATCCAGCGAATATCACAGCCACAGTCAAACACCACACCATCCAGACGGCTGTGAACGAGATGTTAAAATCATTATCAACATAACCCTTGTGCTGGTCTCCTGACACTCCCTGTGGTGCATAGGGAAACTATGCAACTTTTCACTGTTTTGGTCACATTTGTCCTTCACAGAGCACCCCCTATCTGAGAAAAGCACTGTCCACAGAAAACACAAAGACTATAGACTTTATATATAGACTATAGACTATCATAAAGCTACTCTTCAACCTGAAAAACACCAAGTGGTAAAATACATATCATGACATGACACCTACAGCATGTTACAACTAATTAATCAATACTCATTTAGGCCACACTCACATGCCTGTGGTGTTAAATTACCTCTTTGGCCACAGTGGGCCTGGGGCAGACTGACAAAGACATGGCAGATATAATGCACCTACAGGCTCTCCGACCACCACAAACACAGCAATCACATTAATACAATACGGCAGTGGTGCAGTGGGATGGTGCTCGCCCTGCAACCAGAGGGTAGCCTGTTCAAATCGTTGTGTTCCTGGGCAAGACAATTAACCCACATTGCCTATGAATGAATGTTGTGTGATAAGTGTTTGGTGGTGGTCGGAGGGGCCATAGGCGCAGACTGGCAGCCACGCCTCTGTCAGTGTGCCCCAGGGCAGTTGTGGCTACACAAGTAGTTTACCACCACCGGGTGTGACTGTAGAGGGAATGAATAATGTAATTGTAAAGTGTCTTTGAGTGTTAAGAAAAGCGCTGTATAAAAACTATGCATTATTATTATATGATTCAATCCTACAACCCCATACTGCACCCTTTGCAGAATGTTTTGATATTGTTTTCTTGTTTTGGTCAACGGTTTTGTTTTATATATGTTTGCTATAGAAACTGACAAGGCCTGGCTGAACTCTAAACTGTTACTTACAAAAGATAAACTGCCGTCACACAATACAGTAAACAGGACAATCCTATCGGCTCACAAGAGTTGTGGCAATAACAATGACTTGTAGCACCACCAGCAAAGTGACAACACCATTCAAACAATAATATCAGAAATTGATGATACAACAGTTATTGGGTCTAGATGGTGAACTCCAGGTCAAGAAAACATCAAATCGAAAGAAAAATAATGTGCTGTTGTATCAGACTTCAGGATGTTAACAGCATTAGTTCTTTTAAGGGATTTAAGAAAACAGCGCTAAGATGAAACCCAAATTTGGTAAAAGCAATGAATAACCTTTGACCCCACAGTCAGTAAAAGCTTGACTCTTTCCTGCCTCCATACTGTTTACATGTTCTCTAATGTATCTTAAATACAAGATAATCGATATCAATGTATCTCAAGGTCTGTAATATAGAGTATACATTATCTAGAATTACCATATGTTTTTTTTCCGAGGATAAAATACATGCAGGATATATTCAGTATGTGTTTTTTCATGAACTCAAAATAACAATAATATCGTTTTATAGTGATTTTCCATCATTAGGGAAAATTTATGCTAGCCTTGAAGCGCGAAGGTCAAAGGTTAAAGATGCATTTGGGCCGTCAGCGGTGCGAACAGGCATCATTAGAGTCTTGTGGGCTCATACTTCATTCCTTCTCTATATGCTGAACTGCCACATTATTCAACACTGTGCAGCACCTCTGCGTTTTGCATATGTCCAATTTAGACACTGTGATTGGTCAATTTAGCCAAGATATATGTCTGTCCAAATGTCCTTCACCAAGGTCAATATGATATTGCAGGGAGAATGAATAATGCATGCAGTGCACCCAGTGTGCTGTATGAAGTAATAAGAGTAGATCTCAGTTATTATCATGTGCTCATGGATATGAGAGTTTGGTTTGGGCCAGTGACTGTCGGACAGGTCACTGATTGAGATAAGGCACTGCTTCATTCTGAGAAGTACACCATACACACAATTAGGGATGGGATGAGATAACCGTGACCAAAAATACTGCGGTATATATGCGACATCATAAAGGCTGTATTTAATACACAGGGACTTCAGGCCTGTTCAGTTTATTCTTTGAACTTTGAGTCAGATACAGGACTATAGCCACTGGAGGGCGAGGTCTCGTCTGTGCGACAAAAGGCACATGCGATCAGTTCAGCTAAAATATAAAACAGATCCCGTAGTAGGGTGACTGTGGTGCCTTTGTTTTGTCAATTTCACACACTTTTGGCCACAGTCAGTCATTGATAACAAGATCAATGAAATCAAGAGTAGGGGAGTAGGTAAACCAATGCGCACAGGTCCTCTTCTCCTCCATCAGACAAAAGCATGCCCCAATAAAATAATATGTGGCAAAGAATCAAGGTGTAGGTGTCAGATGGGCCAAGAGCGTATAGACCAGGCTAGGAACCTGAAATTGTAGCGACAGCTCGGGCAGAGATCCCTGCACCGGAGAGTACCAAGTGAAGAGGCCGTGGATAACACACATAGACAGACACATATACCAGCTCAGTCAATACCCTCAGAAGCCCATTCATGCACATATATATATATATATACCCTGAATCATACACAATATACATACATACATCAACTCCCTTGAATGTAGATGGGCACATAGGTCACTAGACAGGTATATTGCTGTATGCAGAGTTTCTTCTATGTTAGTTATCATTTATATCTGAGTTGAACCACGAGGGATCAAAGCTCAGCAGAACAGAGCAGCATCGTCCTCCTCTATGCATAATTATGCTAATTGTTAATAAGAACCTCCACCTCCTCCCTCTGTGCATGGTCCAGTATTCCTCTGGGTGCAGCTGTACATATTCACCTGTTCAAAATGCAAAATGTGTATGGAGCCAGAGAGCCGGGCCTACAGAGTAATGCCTTTACAGCTGCAGAAACTAAGCAGGTTATAGACAACAATGGGAGAAAAACTGACAGCTGGAGGTTGATAAATGTCTGGAGGAGCATGCATTAGACTTGGAAAAGAACTAACGCTGGAAGCAGAGCGACCTGAGAGAGAACCGGATGTTTCCTTGAAGATGGCTAACGATCCGCCTCACTACTCCTGAAGAGACTAATGATTACCTCCCAATGCTGTGTTTTTGGGGGGTTGTACACACAGGTGCTTGGGCTCTAAAGTCAGAAGCTTACATACACTGTGTGCTACACTGGTGCTCACATGGACACTTTGATCTCAGCTTGAATGTAAGCTTTACTCTTTATGCTGTTGTCTGTGAAGTCACTGTATTTAATAAATCTTGTTTTTTATAGCACAGTTATCTGGTCTCTGTTAGAAGCTTTTTCATGTGCTCCTGTTTTATCACTAAAATAAAATAAAATATAGAGAGTGGGGGTGTGACGGGATCTTGTGTGGCGTGAGATAAAAAGCTAGTGCGATTTCTCGTCAAAACATTTTACCATCCACAAGATTAAATACCCATCCTTATTATTGGTAAAAGTCTGCATGATCAGGAGTCTTTGTGCGTGGTCAGGAGTCTCTATGTGTGGTCAGGAGTCTCTGTGTGTGGTCAGGAGTCTCTGTGCATGGTGAAGAGTCTCTCAGGAGTCTCTGTGCATGGTCAGGAGTCTCTGTGCGTGGTCAGGAGTCTCTGTGCATGGTCAGGAGTCTCTGTGCTTGATCAGGAGTCTCTCAGGAGTCTCCGTGAGTGATCAGGAGTCTCTGTGCATGGTCCGGAGTCTCTCGGGAGTCTCTGTGCGTGGTCAGGAGTCTCTTGGGAGTCTCTGTGGGTGGTCAGGAGTCTCTCAGGAGTCTCTGTGCATGGTCAGGAGTCTCTTGGGAGTCT
>JAVQKC010083369.1:0-22101 GCA_036025475.1 Philypnodon macrostomus | reverse complement strand
CAATGTGGGTTAAGTGTCTTGCCCAGGGACACAACGACAGTATGCGCTCGGACGGGGGCTCGAACCACCAACCCTCTGGTTGAAGGGCGAGCGCCTACCCACTGCGCCACTGCCGCATGTTTTAGTTAGGCTGATAAGGGAAGCTGGAGTACACAGAGAAAATCCACCTCTACAGAAAATATACAAGGCTAATTTATGTGCAATTGTTGCGGACAATTGACAATTCTATTATATGTCCAAACTGTCATGGGTGGCTCAGCAGGTTAAAAACAGAAGGTTTGCTGTTCATACTGACATTGTGTCCCTGGGCAAGACACTTCACTCACCTTACAGCTAGAGTGTGGGATGCTGGTGTATGAATGCGTTAGTGGGATGGCTCCAGGACTATCTAAGCTGTGAGCCTTTTATCCTACTAAAGTAATGTTACCATTAGATCAGACCTGTCCAAAGTGTAAATTAAACTCTATCAAATAAAATGTATTGCATTTGACTTATACACACTATTTAAGAAGCGTGTTAACTACTTTACAGATTGTCTTCATTCTCTATTTTTCTATTTCGTAAATTACCAATTAATCTAAAATTCACACTGGGTAAAAGTTTGCCCAGCAACCTAAGGGTCATCGGTTTGTATCAGATCACATGTTGTCGTTGTGTCCCTGGGCAACACACTTCCCCCCACTGTGTTAGTGTGACCGTGTGATGTGGTGATCAGGAGGGCATGAAATTGTAATGCGTGTCTAGAAAAGTGCTATATAAGACTAATGCATTATTATGTTTATTATTAAAAGAAATGACAGACTGGAACTTTACATTATTTTGATTGGCAGCTCTCAACTGGTGGGTCACTCTCATTGGAAACAGGAGGCGTGTCGGCCCTTGCATGTTTTCACATTTTGAAATATGGCTGACACCCCTGCATTAGATTCTTGACCTGTGAAATAACGACGTCTGCATGCACCACCCCAGGATGAGTGCTAACCTAATGTAAATGAACTTTAGTGTACATGCCTTACATAGTGTATAAGTAAGTGCCTGTGACGCTGTTTACAGCCCAAACACTCACCACCCACACAGTGATTACTGACTGAGCTATGTGCTGACTTTATGTGTTTCCAGTCAGAATTATCCAGGAATGAAGATTGACACCTCAGGATTACAACCAAAACCAAATTACAGCAGGCAGCGGTTAAGCCTGCACACATACACACAGTCAGACAGCAGTAGCATATCCATAGAAGCTTGCTGTGTGTGGACGTGACCACTCCTGTTATTCTAGCATCACTGACAAACCAAAATAATGAGTTAAGTGCATGTAAGTAGATTTATTTTGTTAACATTTGCGGGACCAAAACTGCCTCCCATCGACCCACACTGTCCACTGGGACCACATTGTCAGAGGAACATCAGTCACATCAGTCGGTTTGCATAATGTCTGACACTTTTTATTTATTTATTTTACGTCTTTAAGGTCAGTGGTTTTCATCTGGTCTGGCAATGGGACCCTTTCCAACCATTTTATTATTACTCAGAACTTTCTAAACTGTAGGCCTCAGGAGGCTAGACCCTGCACATCCAGTGCCCAGTTAGTTGCAAGGCTTGCACAATGTAACAGGCAACCATTCATGAACTTCACAAACGTAGACATGCACGAGCTAAACTAAAGCCCTTATCTGGTAGTTTCTTAACAGAATAAAAGAGTTTGACTGTGATGTAAAGTCATCTGTCCTGATTACCTACCACACTTTTAGTATTAGTTGAGTTTTTGAGTGGTATGGAAGCCTACACAAACTCTGTAGAGGACAGTGTAGCACAAAATTTAAATAAATCAATCAATTATTTACTATCTTTTTTAAATGAAACGCCCAGACTACATCTTTTATTTGACCAGCGTAACACTTGTATATCCATGTTTGTGAATAGTATATTGTGTTGTGTTATATATAGCTCAAAAACAAGGTCATGACTCTATCTGACCTTTGGGCTCTTTTGTCTTAACTTTGTATGTCCCCACACTGTAAAATATGACTAGTTAAACTTACTACTGTAAAAACACCAAAATAATCATAATGCACAATTGAATACAAAAGTACATAAATATATATATATCCTAGTCCCATTACTATTTTTGGAGTTTGGTCTGTCAAGATACGTCTACATAATATGGTGTATGTTGGTGTAACTTTAGATTTTGAGTTGACTTTACTTGGCAATCGGTTAAAAGTAGGGTTAACATGATTTTCAAGTGCACGGATTCCTTGTGGTGTCCTGGGCTGTCCTTCTCGTGTCCCATTAACGGCATGTTCCACACTACAGAGCAGCTGATGAGCCTGAACCTTAGCTGTGTGTGTCCCGAGGTTCACAGTCTGTGGTGGTTTTCATAGACACAGCCAAAGCATGGGTTTGGCGCTAATGTAGTGGCCCAGTACAAGGCTGCGTGTGTGCGCTACAGAGCAGCAATGCTAATATCAAGAATCATACTACACTGTTTTCTCAGCTGTTGTGCTGCTGACTGCTCCTCATAAAGAAAATACTTTACTTTAGTTACAGAATCTTTAACATGGATTTGTTTGGGTTTTACATTGGATGCCCTTCCAGACGAGTTTTCAAAATGCATTGGTTTTATATATCACTAGACACTCAAAGACGCTTTATAATTGCATTATCCATTCATTCCACAGTCACACACGGGTGGTGGTAAGCTAGACACAGCTGCCTTGGGGAAATCTGACAGAGATATCCTCCGAACACCAATCACGCAACCCCATTCATTCATAGGCAAAGTGGGTTAAGTGTCTTGCCGAGAGACACAATGACAGTAGGCACATGCTGGAGTGGGATTCAGACTGCCAACCCTCCGTGTCTCTACCACTGAGCAATTGCCACCGCAAAGAACTCAAACATGCTGAACGGATGTACAGTTCTTTGGCCTAAGATCAAGCCCTGGTGAACTGAAATAAATAATGAATCAGTGCATAATTATGATGAGCATTTTTACATACAATACAGCTGATTTGTACATTATAGGCCATATTGGAGTCCAGTATCGCACTAGAATGGGGCTTTTCTCTGTCGGCTCGGCTGTAACTGCTAACATAAACTCATAAATCTGTATGACCCTTCCAGTATAAATAGAAAATGTAAAACAAATCACTTCTCCTGAACCAGATGGGTCTCCTTAGAAACAGCAGTATACACCAGGTGCATGGGACTGAGTGAAGGCTGTATTCACACCACACTGGCCCATGTTTCTCTTATTTTGTATTCCTGTTTCTTGAAGGCCATTAAGAATCTTGTACAAAGGAACAGTGATAAAGTGCTGTGGTGATGGGGGACGACACCGAGATGGTTCTGCTGAGGTAGTGGTGGGGCAATGGAGAAAAAGATGGTTTTGCTGCTGATGTGGGAATAGGGCAGAGGAGAGAGAGTTCGTTCTGCTGCTAACGTGGTGATGGACGACAAGATTGAGATAGTTCTGCTGCTGAGGGGGTGATAAAGCAGGAAAATGAGATGGTTCTGTTGCTGAATTGGTGATTGAGGAGAGTGAGATGGTTTCTTCGCTGAGATGGTGATGTAGAAAAAGAGTGAGATAGTTCTGTTGGTTATTATAGAATAGAGGGTTTTTTTCTGCTGAGGTGGTGACAGAGGTAGAGAATGAGATGGTTCTGCTGATGAGGTGGTGATTGAGGACAGTGAGATGGTTGGTGATGGGGAAGAACAGAGTATGGCAGAAAAGTTCTGCTGCTCAGTTGGTGACAGAGAAGGAGAGTGAGATGGTTCTGCTGCTTAAGTGGTGATGGAGCAAACAAAGAGTGATACATTTCTGCTCTTGATGTTGTGATGGAATGGTTCTGCTCCTGAGGCGGTGGTGGAACTGAGGAGAGAGATGATTCTGCTGCTGACGAGATGATGTAGGGGACTGAGATGCGTTGCTGCTAAGGTGGTAATGGGACAAAGGAGAGTGAGATGGTTCTGCTGATGAGGTGGTGATGCAAGAGTCTGAGATGGTTCTGCTACAGATGTGGTGATGGAGGACAAATGTGATGATTCTGCTTCTGAGGTTGTGGTGGAATAGGAACTCTTTTCAGAACATTTTGTTACTCGGTGGGCGGGGCGTCCTTCCAGCGTCTCTTAACCGTTGTTAACCATTGACTGTGAATCTTTTCAGTACTACATTTATATTTATTTTGTGTTATTAGCACAGTATACAAGGACAAACCTGACAAATGTGATGCTACTGTAATTAAACTAACCCTAACCATGTTCATAACCATAACCCCAACCATATTCATAACCATAACCCTAACCATATTCATAACCATAACCCTAACCATATTCATAACCATAACCCTAACCATAACCATATTCCTAACCATAACCCTAACCTTAAACATATGCCTACCATAACCCTAACCATATTCCTAACCATAACCATATTCATAACCATAACCCTAACCATAACCATATTCCTAACCCTAACCTTAAACATATGCCTACCATAACCCTAACCCTTACCATAACCATATTCCTAACCATAACCTTCTTCATATCCATAACCCTAACCTTAACCATATTCCTAACCATAACCATATTCATAACCCTAACCATATTCCTAACCATAACCCTAACCTTAAACATATGCCTACCATAACCCTAACCATAACCATAACCATATTCCTAACCATAACCATATTTCTTACCATAACCCTAACCATAACCCAGTACCTAACCCTAACCTTAAAAAGTTTGAATATTAAGCTTTTGTTTGGGATAAAGATCTGAATAAATTTGAACATACACATGAATTGTACATTCATGTAACATGGACACACCAGGGTGTCCATGGCAACAGCCTCACTAAGCCACGCTCACCCGAACGAAACGGTTTGAAAAGAGTGTTTCTCTGATGGAATGGAGATGGTTCTGCTCCTGAGTGATGGGGCCGAGGAAAGCTGTGGCGTCATACCTACTAAATACACTAACCTTACCACTGCCACAACTACCAATGACCCTGTGAACCGAGTCAATCAGACCGAGGGGAATTCCACATCACAGATGCATTTTGCAGATTCCCCCTTGTCCACCGCGCCGCTGTAATTAAATTAGGAAGTGGTGGGAACGTAAAGAGCTGCAGAGTGGCCTGTAAATAAACAGACATGGCCTTTTAATCCAGCCCTCTGTTTGAAGTGCCCCAGCCCCCACAGGCCCTTTATATGAAGTGTACTTCTCCCGCTTCTAGTGCACTGGATTGGGTTTCACAAGTGGGTTTAGTTGGTTTATTTTAGAGGGAGGCGAGGAAGGTGCGGGGCGATGAGATGAAGAGAAAAATAGTGATACACACAAACAGGGTTTAGGGCTAAGTGGGCAGTAACAGCTTGTTTTAAGTGGTCAAAGGCTGCTTCCCTGAGTCAAGGTCACAAGCCGTGCTGGGAAATGGGACGTTAGCTGCGAAAACATTTGTTGATACCGGCAGACTGCATTTAGCGATGAGGATATATATGGTAAGGTGCTCCAGACTCTCTCAAGCAGTGTGCGGGTCCTCCCTGTGTTAATGTGTGCTCTGTTCAAGTGAATGTAAGAATTAAAGAGACTAACTAAGCGTCATATCTTCTTGGAAAGCTGTCCTTTTATGTGATGTTGTCTGTCATAGTAGACCAATGGTTCTCAAAGTGTGGTACGGCTACCACGGCTGGTACTTCAATTTAAGTCACTGGTGGTGGTGGGGGGTGTAGACCTAATAAAGTCCTAGTAAATGACTAAACTAGTACTAGTTTAGCCCTGCTTTTGTCATGATTTAGTCCAGTTTGGTCCATCCTCACTTTTGGTTAAGTCATGATTCAATCCTATAGTTAGTCCTGGTTCGGTTTAGTCCATGTATAGTCCGATATTAGGCCTTATGATTTAGTCCTCAGGTGGTTTAGTATGATTTTGTCCAATATTAGTCATGGTTTAGACCTGATTTAGTCCTATAGATTAGTTCTTGGTTGGTTTAGTCCAGTTTAGTCCTGATACTAGTACTAGTCCTAGTCAATTTTACTTGGTTTAGATCTTGTTTAATCCTGATTTAGTCATGAACACCTCAACGGGCCCCTCACCCCCAGGCCCCAGTTCGTTTCCACTGTCTGCACTGCTTGAAGCTATGCCCCTGCTCCATCTGCTCATACAATATGCCCACCTCATTGTAGGAGGAGGTCCCAAAAAAGCTCACCAAACCCACATGGAGAATTTATGACAGAGAGCCGCATACCTTAGATTTCTTGCACCCATCTCTGCATGAAAACAGGCCTCTATAAATCTTCATGAAATCTCATGAAGTGGCATAAAAGTGCTCTGTTCAGGTCTATGAACGTAGCAGTCACTTTGCTGAATTTTGGGATATGCTAAAAGCTCTATTCATTCATTCATACTGTATAATGAAGTGATGGATTGCCAAAATCAGATTTAGAAAAGGGTATGACCGAAGAGTGAGATGGTTCTGCTGCTGAAGTGGTGATTGAGAAGTTCTGCTGCAGTCTTTGTGGTGGAGGAGCCTGAGATGGTCCTACTGCTGAGATGGTAATGATAGAGGAGAGTGACATGGTTCTGCTGCTGAGGTGGTGATGGAGGAGAGTGAGTTGGTTCTGCCACTGAGGTGGTGATGGAGGAGAGTGAGATGGTCCTACTGCTCAGGTGGTGATGGAGGAGAGTGAGTTGGTTCTGCCACAGATGTTATGGAGGAGAGTGAGTTGGTTCTGCCACAGATGTTATGGAGGAGAGTGAGTTGGTTCTGCCACAGATGTGATGGAGGAGAGTGAGTTGGTTCTGCCACTGAGGTGTGATAGAGGAAGGTGAGTAGGCACAGTAAGGCTGCCATGTCTCCTTCAGTCTGTCCCAAGGCAGCTGTGGCAGTAGTAGCCTATACCACCACCAGTGTGTGAGGCAATTGAAAATACCATCCAAAAAAGCCCTATTTAGAATTCAGTGCCTTAGTATTTTTACCTTTTTGCAACATTGGGAGAGGTCAAACGGGGCAGCCTTGGAAAACAGTGAAAGTCATTTTACCCAGATTTCATCTGTCGCATGTGGGGTCCGAAACTGTACAGTGCAGCTCCCATGTGCGAAGCTAGATGGCGCTGTCCCTTCAAAAGCTAACGAGGACCCACTGGGGCTTTGTGCCAAGGGCCTAATAACGGCAGTGAGACTTCTCAGGTAGCTGTTTTCATTCCCACTGCATCAGTCCCATCTCGGCATGCTTTTTAAGGCAATCTCTCCCTCAAGTGTAAACCATGAGAAAACCATTAGGGGTGTTTCCATTTGTCAAGGCCTATCATCTTCCCCATCGCACTTCAATTACAGGACATTAATGAAGCCTATAAAGTGCTTTTTGGACAGGACAGGGCTGTAGAAATAGACAGTACAAACCAAATACCGTAAGAGATGGAACAATGTGTAAAATGTGAACATGCAATCTTATACTATATCATACTTCCATTAAAACGTGAACAATATTGTATTTGTTGAAATGACATATTTTACCATCATGTGCAAAAATAAAACCTCATTTTGAATATGATAGCAGCATACAAAGTCAGTTGGAATATACAGTCTGCAACTAATAGAAGGGGACAATGCAACTTTTACCTGGATCAGCTTCAGAGTCGATGTTGACGGCTCCTCAGGAGTGAACTGAGTTCCCTTCCTGGTGTCCCTAAAAACAAGGGACATTAGAAAGATGTAAAACAGAGGCAGGCAACGATAAAAAATTACTAATATGATGGGGCAGAGGAAAGTGAGATGGTTCTGCTGCTGAGATGGTGATGGGGCAGAGGAAAGTGAGATGGTTCTGCTGCTGAGATGGTGATGGGGCAGAGGAAAGTGAGATGTTTTTGCTGCTGAGATAGTGATGGGGCAGAGGAAAGTGAGATGTTTTTGCTGCTAAGATAGTGATGGGGCAGAGGAAAGTGAGATGGTTCAGCTGCTAAGATAGTGATGGGGCAGAGGAAAGTGAGACGGTTTTGCTGCTAAGATAGTGATGGGGCAGAGGAAAGTGAGAGATGGTGATGGTTCTGCTGCTGAGATGGTGATGGATCAGAGGAAAGTGAGATGTTTTTGCTGCTAAAATAGTGATGGGGCAGAGGAAAGTGAGATGGTTCTGCTGCTGAGATGGTGATGAATCAGGAAAGTGAGATGTTTTTGCTGCTAAGATAATGATGGGGCAGAGGAAAGTGAGAAGGTATTGCTGCTAAGATAGTGATGGGGCAGAGGAAAGTTAGCTGGTTCTGCTGCTGAGGTGTTGATGGGGCAGAGAAACGTGAGAAAGTTCTGCTTCTGAGGCGGTGACCAAGCAGAGGGAAGTGAGATGGTTCTGCTTCTGAGGCGGTGATCAGGCAAAGGGAAGTGAGATGGTTCCGCTGCTGAGGCTGTGATGGAGCAGAGGAAAGTGAGATGGTTCTGCTGCTGAGGCGGTAATGGGGCAGAGGAAAGAGAGATGGTTCTGCTATTGAGGGGGTGATCAGGCAGAGGGTGTGTGCTGCTGTGTTGCTGCCATCAAATTCAACATACGTTATTTGATTTTACGACATGATCAAAATCTCTGCTGTTTTTCTGAATCAGTTTTGTTAACACACACATTTGGATGAACAGAAAGTTCAGGGCCCGGCTTTAGGCCCGTCGAGCACAGAGAGCCACAGCGCCTTCAGCTTGTGTGGCTGCTAGCTCGGCCTTGCTGTCTAAGTTGGGTGCCATGTTGTATTGAGAAGCTTCGGCCAAGGCAAACTCCACACGCACACGCACACACACACACACACACACACACACACACACACACATACTAGGTCTTAATTTAGACTTTATTTGAATTTCTGTTCAGTCTGTGTGTGTTGGACTCTGTGACACGGCTGCTCCCTTCACCTTGCACTCTCTCATTACTCCACATGTCTGACTCCTTCTACGGCCGTGGCTCTACTTAACCCACTGCTACTTTTTACTTTGATATGCTGCAACTATAGGGCCCGGACTTTATTGCGTTCAATTTGTATTATTTTTTTTTTTTACAGTTTTTCAGCTTAAATCCATTATCCCAACTGAGATTGTATCCTACTTTTTAATAAAAATATATATGTATACAATATGTATTTATTTATTTATTTTTGCACATTGTCCTGCTTTGTACTACTTAAAGATGCATTATGTCCCACATTTGGTCCATATAAATATAACATGAGACTCCATAGTCAGCTGTTTCAAGGAATCTATCCCACAACCTGCTGTCTTGGTGGACGTTTACACAGATGTTTGAACTCTGGCTATAATAGGACTAATACAACTGTCTCTACCTGCGTATAAACAGTCATTCAGAGTGTTGGCCAAAGGATAGAGGTGAAAACTAAGACAGTACTTCAGCCAGATCTCTGTAAATACTGTAGTTGGGCGATAAACTAGGCCCCCGCTCCCCCTTTACGCACACACACAGACACACACAGTGGGGAGCGGGCTCATTATGAAGGTTATAAATCTTCCGGAGCGGTGCCAGACAGTGATCACTCTCCCACTGTCTAAACACTGCTCTCTCCTCAGCCTTATTAGCACAGGTCCATGGCTTTCACCCAGACAGATAAACCTGAAGACTGCATTACAACTGGGCCGGGGAACTGCGCACACGGACAGGGCACACCAGCGCTTACTTGCACTTTGTTACTGTTATTAGGGGCAACTTCTGCTATTGACCCTTTCAAATGTTTGTCATATGGAATGTTCAAAATTCGTTAGTTGCAGGGCTGATACTGAGGCATATACAGACCGACAACCATTCGCTCTCATTCACTAGGGACAATTTAGATTGACCATCTTGCTGTGAGTGCTAACCACAGTGCCACTGTGTCGCCCAATGCATGTCTTGCATTGGTGGGAGGAAGCCGGAGTACCCAGAGAGAAGGAGGCGGCGAGCCCAAGGACTGAATCCATGATCTCCTTGCTTTGCTAAATTAAACATTGTATTACATTTTGTAGATACTTTTTCATAATTTTACCCAAAATAGTAGTTCATTTTCTATATTCTCAAACTTATGACATAGTGATGAGAATGCTCTGTCCCTAAGATGTAGTGATTTTTTTTTTTTACATTTTTGACTAGGCTTGTGGTGGAAATAGTAAAGCCTTAAAAGGGTCAGTGCAGCTTTTATGGGGCACTAATACGGCCTGAAACCTTGCCTCAAACAATAAAGAAAAATGAACGTATAGATGTGTAGATAGTGACATGAAGAATGCCAGACAATGTGAATGTAACAGACATGAACAAACCAGAAGAGAATCGGGGAAAAATACAGGTAGTAATGGGAACTCGGTCCAAAATTCCTTAAATGCTGTCAATAGTTTGGGAGCATGTAGAAACTAGACACACGTCGGCAGCACTACATTCCAGCCCAGATTATTATACTTATCTTTACTATTCTCTTCCCAAAAGCTGGAAGCATGTGTCATCCGAGCCCCACTGTAGGTCAAACAGGCAGCCGGGATTTACGAATGACACTTTAGACTTCTTCCTCAGGCCTGGGAAAGTCAACTCAGGCACCCGGATTCCGTCGCCAGGACAACGGCGTCGCCAGGTAAAAAAAAAAACAGAGATCACGTGCCCGAGTATAAATCACATGTGGGGTTGTTGTGTATGACCAGGCTTGTGTGTGTGCTGCTGTGGGACGGTGTGTGTTTGAGTGTCATAAATGCGTGAATGTGTGTGTGCTTTATTGCAGGGGTGAAATATGAGGTGACCATCTTGAAGGTCTCATCTTTTCTCGGTTTGGTCACAGGATAAGTAGCAGTTGTTGTTGTGGGAACACACATAGCTAATAGGCACAATATTATAACATAGGACCTGTATTGCTGGGTTGCAGGTGACATCACAACATTATATAGCCCTATACTTTTGAATGGGAGAATGGGGGGCAGGAAAATGACCGGGGGGTAATGGACCTTGTCACGAATAAAATTGGTTAAGTTCAGCATTTTCTGGGGGTATTTCTTAATAAAAATCCCATATAGTTGATACAGAATTCTTGCCCCTTGCCCCCCATCTGAGGGTATGTCATCATCACATTCTGTAACCTGCAACACAGCAATTGAATTTTATGGGATGTTTTGTTCTTTGTCGGAGTTTCTCTCTGAGTCAGATTGGGCACATGTTTGGTGTGTGTGACCCAGTGCACCATGCTTGTAATTGTGCATATTTTATATCAAGCCTCTGAAGATTTATGTTTCATAATTCTAAATGACCGGGCGTTCCCATTGATACTGTTACAGCTAAAAAAACTGAGCTTTCCTCCCTGAAAGTAATCATTTTAGGACGGATATAACATTGTTTCTTGCAAGGCTGGATAGAATAGCTTCATTCCCCCTGCAGCAGGTCATTTAGCTGAAGCTGTTGGGTTAGGGCTCCATAAACTTCAATCAGATGGTATCTTTACTGCAGAACCAATTGAAATGCCTTTTATTTTAAAGACATAACTAAAGTCCGTGTCTCGAAGTGCTGAAATGTCAAGAATTCGTGAAGACGCGATCCAATCGGTTTCAAACATGAACCTCATGTGAAAGAACAGATGGCTCCTCTAAATTGAAACAATAAAATATAGGTTTATTACGAGTCGACATGAAGTGTGAGATTCCACACAGAATAGAGTGTCCAGGGTTAGACTGTTTAGAGTGTCCAGGGTCAGACTGTTTAGAGTGTCCAGTGTGAAGAGATAAGGATCATATTTTTACCTCAAGGGCTGCATGCTATTAAAAAGTGTCTAGTATTGCAATATTTATATGACTACTCTCTCTACTGACAAATTGTGCAGTAATCATTCACACACAAAACACTTTCATTGTCTCAATTTACTTAAATAGATCAGTCCAACTAAATCATGTGCGTTCAACTCACATGGACCATTTCACATGATGAGATGATGTATTTTTCCATTAGCTCATACTTAAATACTTCTATCAGCGTTAATCCTCACATTCTGGATTGTAAATTGTATTAATGGGAAATAGTCTATGTGAGTTGAATGCACATATTTCTAGTTGGACTGATTACTTAAGTAAACTGAGACAATTAAAGATTTTTCCTGTGCATACTTTTTGACAGAGGTGGGAGTAACCAATATATAGTGTTGTTACTGAAAAATATAACTTTAAAAGTAAAAAGTACTTAAAGCTGAACTACTTGATTTTGTGATTGTAAAGTGATGTGTCTAAACATAACAGAGATCTGGTGTTGGCTTTTATTTTTTTAGATAAAAAATACAAATTGTTGTGTTTAAGCTGTGAATTTTGAAATAAAACATCAGCTCCTTTACATTATTCCTGATTCTTGTTCTGGATAAATAAAGGATGTATCGACCAATCAGAGCGCTCCTGCACTGTGGTAGCATGTGATTGGTTAAACATTTCCTTCCCTCGCTCTAAAACAAAAAACGTTATAACACAGCTCACACGTGACCTCAAAGTCCAATTTTTTTCTCAGATGACTTCTTTTAGGCTGTACTCATAACTAAATCATAATCTTTGCCAAAATATAAGCAAAAAGAAATCAGGTAGTGCAGCTTTAAGTATATATATATATATATATATATATGTGTGTTTGTGTTTTTTAGTAACTCAATAAAGACCTTTCGAAAATTTAAACGGGGAATAAAATTCACACATTTTCTCACTTTTTCACAACATATATCTACAGCTAGATAACATACAAAAGTGGGCACGCCTGAGTTACTCTTGAGCACTCTTACTTAAGTTTTGAGAATTGAGAGTATTGCTACTTCAAAATAATATGCTTGTAGAAGTAGAGGGAAAAAAATACTTATGAGAGAGCTAAACTAGAAAAAACACAGGCTTAACCAGGACTAAACCAGAACTAATCTCAGGAATAAACTAAAGCTCGGAGTAAACCATGACATTGGGCTGAAACGGGAGGAAAACTGATTGGACAAATATTGAAGTACATCTCTTTCATTTTGATGAGGAACAGAATTTTGTTTCTGGTTGGATTTTCTTAATGAGAATAAATTCCTGATAAAACAGCACTAGTACTCACCCTTGCGCTCCGCTCTCATCACCCCTCTCTCTGTTTAGTCCTGTGTTTTCTCCACACACGGACACACAATGGGATCCAGCTGTGAGGTTGTAAAACCCTCTGGAAGCGTCACTTAAGAGGCTGTAAGGCTCGCAAATGGCTTCAATTAGCCTGTCACATGCTAATAAAGCTAGTTAAACTCAAGGGTCATTCACCAAGTCAAATACATTAGTTTATTTGCTCTGGGTTGTAAATACAGATATACTAGCGTCTTCCCATGTGAATACTTAAAGTGCATTCATCTTATGCCTGTTGTTATGGGAAATGGCTGGAGTCTGTCCCTGTAACTATGGGACTTAGTTGGGATCAGTGACAGATACAAACAGACAATCATATTCACTTATTTTTTCTGTCTGTCTGTCTCAAATGATCATCTTATAAATGTGGAAGATTTACTTAATGAATGTGAGACACAACAGTTCTTTCATTGTGTCTATAAGTGTCTATACAGGGGCATCCAGTTTTCACTGAGGGCCACATTGTCAAAAACTAACCCTGAGGGGGACACTCACTGAGCTGACAGATTTCACTTCACCAAAAGTCCTATTCGGTTGGATCTGTTTTCTGGACATATACTGTATGTTAAGGTTTTTAACCACACAATGAATGCTTTCTTTTAGTTGGATTATGTGGCATAACAGGCAGTAAAAATACAATATGGGTCAATTGAGAGGTAAGCCTGAGGGCCACAAAAAATTGCTCCCCAGGCCATAGTTGTATCACCTAAGCTTCATAGTAGACTATAATCATGGATGTATTATTAAAGGATAGTGAGTAGCAAGATGGCCGCCGTTGATTTCAATATATTTTGCTAAATGCTGCCAAAAAAGTTATTTACTTTCGTGTTATGGAGGCCGCCATTTCTGTGTTCACTTCCGTGTATGCAGCCCATAGGTGCACTATGGCCCTCGAGCAGAGAGAGCGGTGAAGCCCACTTGACCCCAAGAACATTAAAGGTTTTTTGGCCTATTCCCCCCTATTTGGGGATTTTTGTTGATGTGAAAACAGAGAATAAACACCACTAAAGCCGTCCATTTTGGAAGTTGTAGGTGATCTGACAGCTGAGCACTTTTTTACATTGTGGTCAATGAGAAAAATCCTGTTTGGGCCACAGGGGATTTTCTCACTGCAGTACCACCAAGTGACCACTACGCATATTGGCATCAAGGCAGAGCCTTATCCTGTTTTTATAATGGATCCATGACTATAGGAGACTATAGTAGAAGAGACCTGGAGGGATAAGTTGAACCCACAACCTCCTTGCTGGGAGGCAGTAGCACCAACCACGTTTCCACTGTGCTACCGATACTTCCCAATACTTTGAAATGTAACATCCACCACAGCAATAGGGGATGAATTTGCTTTAGACATGGGGACATTGTTGACCTAGGCCAATGTCTGAACACAAGTCTAGACACTTGTTTTCACACTGAAGCATATTTCTATAATTATAGAATTATCTCGGTGATCATCATTCTTCCCATGGAAAAGCATTGTCAGGGTGCAGCCTCATCCAAAGAATGAGCAATGTCCTGTGTGTCATAGGAATTACTAATGAAGCTGAAACAGGACGTCCAAAGACAAAACAAAAGTCATTTTTAGATAACATTATTCTGCAAGTTAAACGTATAGTATCGATTTTATCTTTATGTTCAACCATACAGAACATTTGTTGGATGTGTTTTCTGGCCACACATATGTTCTGGCAGGTTTCTTTATTATTACCACACAGAAAATATCTTGTTACACAATAAATTCTTGGATTATGCAAAAAGTCTATTTGGGCCAATTGAGAGGAAAAAATAGCTCTGTGGGCCGCATTTGGTCCCCAGACCATAGTTTGGACACCTCTGCTTTTTAAACAACAGTTCTTGGCTCATGGTGTGAACTTTCAGATGTAAAAGTGCCCTTATTTCTTTTTATTCAGCACATCCACATTTTCAAGCCACATGTTGGTAAAGGGTAGAAAACTGGTTAGCACAGTTTCAACATTTACAAACAGGTACATACCATAAAGACGCCAAACTGTATCGATTTGGGTACTTCTACGATGAATATGAATTAAGTAGCCCCCATGTGTATGACCCCTATGGGACCCTGGACACACTTACTTTGGCAGAGAGCAATGAAACTTGGTACAGTGATTCAGTCGGCCATTTTGAATTGAATTTGGGAGGTCAGGTATATTTGACAGCCTCTAACGTGCACATACTTTGCCCGATTAGGCTCTAACCTGAAATACCTAATTACATCAGGCTTGATTGAACAGTGTCACATTATTAAAGTTCATCAATGCTCACAAAGGGGCCTTTATGTCAGTTCAATCATTTTAATCCATAAACCAAAACACCTGCATTTTGACATTGCAGAATTGTATGCCTGCAGCTGCCTCCAGATCAATTAAAAACTATACGTTACTATACGTTACTATACATTACTATACTATACGTTACTATAATATTATATACGTTACTATACTATACGTTACTATACTATTATATACATTACTATATGTTACTATACTATACTATACGGGCATATGTGACATTTCAACAGTACATCTTGTGTATTGCACAACCCTGCAATACAAGTTATGTTAATCCTTGCAACGGAATGCATGTCAGTAACTTTTATAGTTACTATTACAAAATGTAATGTAGAAGGTGACTTATTATTATATCTTATTATTTAATACTGTATCTGACCTATGACCTTTTATACTAGATGACACAAAGTCTGCTTACACTGTACCGCTGAACCATAAATATATGCATTATCAATTAAAACAACACAAAGGGTCAGATTTGCCATGTAAAACATTTGTGCTGCAGACAGGTACAAGAGACATTCATGTCGTGTGTAGTGTTCACTCAGTAATATGCTGGAACATGACTGTTCACATTCCAGTGAGGAATATACTGTAAGAAATGCAAAACCTTGACATGCTGTACATATCTGAGACTCAATATTCTCTCATGCAGCTTCTAGACTGTTTCTACCTCAATAAAGAATTCAACAGTATTACATGCTGCGTTTATGTGGTCCTCTGGAACTCAGAACATCCTAATTAGTCTTTCCAAAGTCGGAACATTCAGATATTTATTAGGCTTGTGATTAACTTTGTGATTGGCTCAACAAAAAACTATTTTAGCTGAAATTTAAGTCAAAAACATCCACATGAATGCACCAATATTCTAGGTTTGTATTCAGAATTTCTGAAATACTGAGGCTGGTTTAGTATTGGTTTAGACCTGTTTGGCTTTTTGAGTTTGTTTAAACATAATCTTTTTCCCCAGATTAGTCTAAATCTAGTTTTTTTTAATACATCTTTACAACCATTAGAAAAATATTAAGCTTTTGACCTCTGTGGCACCACAACCATGCATAAATCCCAATGTTACGCTTTTAACAGAGTAATAAACAATATAGGAATTGCTAACTAACATGCTAACTATACTAGTTTCACAAGCCCTTTCATCATTTTTTTTTTTAACCTTTTGACCTTTTTGACCTCAGGACCAATTTGGGCCCGCTCATAAAAGACCTTGGCTGGAATTTTAAGATCAATGATGTTTTACACTTCTTGGAATAGTGTCACAAGAGAAAGATATTGAGATAAGGAAAAAATGAATGGTTTGGGCCCGAGGGTTAACGGGGAACATAATATAACAGGCTAGCTATCAATTTAGAAAATGTAAAAATATTAGCCTAATGTTAGAAATGATTGCCGCTATGTTTATAATAAATTTATTGAATGACTGGGTTTGCCCATATGGATACATAATGTTTTGTAGTCCACTAAAGTTTAACATTCATATCTCCATGTTTTATGACGCAGATGAATCTTAAAAATATGTAATTTGGTTTATTGTTGATTATTATGTTTTGTTAATTAATACAGATTTAATTCATTGTTTAAAAAAATGCTTAAAATTGTCTATCTGACCTTGTTTTATGATGTAAAAATGGTACCATTATAATTTACTTGCCTGGACTACAACTCTACAAATTACACTCAAATGACTTTTTGCAAACTTTTCTTTGATATTACAATTCAAGTTTAATTTCCATTACTTTTCCCGGTAAGAACAGTGAGAACATTGAGGTTAATGATGGCCAATTTGTAGGTTTCACCAAACACAAACCTTTGTTTTGATTGCAGACAGCATGAGTAAACATTGCCAATGAAACTGGGTGTTCCCATACAGAATTCAAGTGCATGCTAAACTCATTAGTTTAACAAAAGATTGACCTCAATATGTAGATATCAAATAACAGTAATGAGTTTGTCTTCATTTTGGGTTATTGCAGGTCAGTGGCAGCAGTGTTGTAATGAACTTATGAAGCTCGAAATGTCACAGCCTAAAAAGTATATCGCTGTGAAGCAAGGATCACTCTTTCATGAAATAGGTAAGCAGATTTGCACTTTCACCAGTGTGACACAAACTTTCATGATACAGTCCTTAAGCACTGGGTTGTCTCAGGGTAAAAATGATCTCTTCACTGGAATAATTGCAAATTTGTTCTATGTTTGGGTTAGGGTAGTGGTTCTCAAAGTGTGTACAGGTAATACTAGTGGTTCTTGGGTTCTTTTTAGTGGTACTCAGGAGTCTCTGGTAGAGGGGCTTGAAATTGTCCTGGTTTAGACCTAGTTCAGTTCTGGTGAATGTTGGTTTTGTTTTGAGCTTATTTAGTCGTGGTGTAAGCCTGGTCTTTTTTTGGTCCATTAAAAATGCACCTGAAAAGACAAACATTAGGAGAGGTACTTTAACCAGTGGCTTAGGGCATAGTAATTATGTAGTTCATCAGAGTTAGATTAATGTATTAATGACCACACAAGTTGGTGGGATTTGCTTCCAGTACAGCATGACCTCTCTGTGTCAGAACAAACAACAATACAAACAATAAATAGACAAATTGGGAAAAAACTGTATTTGAATGTGACTGAATGTGATTTGCAGGGACCTGTTTTTGTAATGCTAAACAGGTGGAAATATAATTTCGCACTTAAGACCTACGGTGTGTTAAAATGAAGACCACATAAGGATTTCATCCATGTAGATAAATAAAGATAAAATTTACTCATGATTTCCTTCTTTCATTCCTTTGTTAGCACGTGAATGGCACAAGT
The DNA here is from genome assembly GCA_036025475.1 of Philypnodon macrostomus. Taxonomy (NCBI): domain Eukaryota; kingdom Metazoa; phylum Chordata; class Actinopteri; order Gobiiformes; family Eleotridae; genus Philypnodon; species Philypnodon macrostomus. The sequence continues at coordinate 3,880 of JAVQKC010083369.1, read as the reverse complement.
AGGTGTGCCAGTTCCAGTAAATAGCAAGATCTGATTTATATCACTAAGTACGAGCAAGATTGAGATATGCATTGTTTTGGGGGAACAAAGCTGTATGTGTTAACTATAATGACAACGAGTAAAATGTATTTCTACCTTCAAACACAGACTTGATCCAGCTGCCTGTATAGCTGAAAGAAATCAAACAGTTGGAAAACCTGTGCCATTCTTTGTTAATTCTCAAACATCACTTTCAGATATGAAGATACAGTATCATATTTATGTCTTCCTTCTCTTTGCCCAGTGACACCATCTTCACCCAGAGAAGGGCCTGTGGTTTCAGATTTGTCAGCAGAGATACACAATTTTCTTGCATCCTACTACAAAGAAAGGTAACACAACTAAATAAAACCACATGGGCATGTTATCAGAACAAAGAATTTTGAAAATAAAAGGCACACATTTGCATTTAAAATGTAACAAATTCCACAAATCAGAGTTAGACAACTCAGGGTTTATTCACCTTGAGTTTAGCAGAGTATAAAAGTCATTGTCAATGGAGCCAAGAAAAAAGGGGTCACCATGGCAACGGCAAACCAGAGGAGGCAGCCATTTTAGAGGAACCTCATGTGACTGAACAGGTAAGATTCAGGATTGATATTAAACCTTTTAATTAAATAATTAGAAGGATAGAAATAAAATACCATATTATACTCTTCACATGAGAATACAAGTCTATTTAATTTTAGTGTAACATAAAGTGGAAAGTATCAATAATGAACACTTGCTTAAACATTACATTCAAAGTATATTAAGTATAAAGTGAATTTATACTGTATAATCCTGAACTGAATTTTTAAAACTTAAATTATCTATATATGTCCTTTATTCCCAGGAGGAAGAGTATTGTCTAGTCAGAGCGCTCCTTCGTGCAACAGCAGCAGGGAGAGGGGTTAAACTCAGGGTTGGAGGAACAAAACCTGCTCAGGAGCAGATTAGTTTCAGAGACACTGTTATAGAGTTAGACTTAACCCTCTTTGTGAAACAGGCTGGAGTTTCGGGTTAATTTAAACTTGCTTTCTGAAACAGAAAACTCAGTGTTGACCTCATTTCAGGGTTAACCAGCTCAGAGTTTTCATTAAACCTGCTTTGTGAAATGGACCCCAGGTACATGAATTGTATTGTAATGCTATTACATATATAGTGGAACATGACTGTTCACATTCCAATGAGGGATTTATGCTAAACAGTAAATGAATCCTACCTTACAGCATTGAACCTTTACATTCATGCTGTACATGTATGAGATGTTTAAGACATTGCGTTATTTACTGAAGCAGCTTCTAGACGTCTAGTTTAGTTTACTTCTAGTTTTTTTTTTCAACTTCATTATAGACTGATAGATACTAAGAATTTTAGAAATACTGAGGCTGGTTTCTTGGAATCTTGGTTCCAATGTGACCTCACATTGTGGATGTGTGAGATTTTTCTTTTTTTTTTTTTTTTACACAGATCTTAGATATATTGTATAAATCAAGCTTTAAATAGACAAATGAAACCAGCCTTAGACAAACATAATGTATATATATATACATTTGTCATATTATGTTTGTATCACCCCACAAGAGGGTCTAAGGCTGGTTTCATTTGTCTTTTTGAAGCTTGATTGTATACAATATCTTGTATACAAGATCTAAGATCTGTGTAAAAAAAAAAAAGAAAAATCTCACAAATCCACAATGTGAGGTCACATTGGAACCAAGATTCCAAGAAACCAGCCTCAGTATTTCTAAAATTCTTAGTATCTGTTTATCTATATATATTGTTTACATAAATGGCTACACAATGCTTTGTAGTCCACTGTTCCTTTTTAACATTCAAATTTTATGTTTGCAGAGATTCTCAGTCATCCATGTTGTATCAATCAAATAAAGCTTAAAAACAACTCATCAGGTCATTGATATAAACACCCAGGAAACTTAAAGCTGTAGTCTGGAGGTTTCTTAAAAAAGAATGATCATTTTAAAAAACATACAGTTCATGACAAAATTATGATCTTTTATGATGTGATCTACTAGGCCAAACCAAACCACATTTGGTCTGATTTCTTTGGTTTATTGCCTCAGTGAACAAAGACTGACCTTACAGATCGCAGCTTCATGCAGGCATTTTGTCAGCTTTGACATGGCTTAGCATTGGGTATTAAAGCTGTAAGGAAGATGGATATCTGAAAGAAAGGAACAAAGTCACCTTGTGCACCTGACACCTTTTCATTATTTGAATTGTTACAGAATGACAAACACTCTGTGTATAAGTTGGCTCATAAAACACACTAGACACAAGTACAATATTTTCCACTGAACTGGTGGTTTACATTGGCATTGTCTTGCTGAACCTGTTTGTCCCCAGATCCTGATAATTGAGATGTGTGTTCATTTTTGACAATGCGCGTTTTGTCTTTCTAAAAATACGTCATACCTGGTTTGTTTTTCTTGTGCTCTATCAGGGTAGAGCGCTGATATCACTGCCCAAGTATGTTTCAATAACTCTATTTTCTGTAAGATGAAAAACTGATGAGTCATCCTTAATGTCTGCTGCTTTGATTGGATATCATTATATGACTCTATATCATTGAGTGGGCGTGGGAAGTGTATTGATATAATTACTATAGCTTTTTATATTGTACATACATAATAACATAATAAAAATAATGCATTGGACTTTTATGGCGCTTTCCTCAGCAACATACAATTCAGTGCATTAGCATCTGCATTAGTAGTCTATCTTAACTGCTTTACACATTTACTATACATGCTGGATTTGCAAGGCAGAAGAATCACATGTTTGAGTGTTTCCTTCTGCTTTTAATAGATATCACACGCTATCTGCATTTAACGTTTTGTATCATTCCGTGACAAACTTGTTTTAAAAAGTCCCTCACTGACATCCTCATACCAGCTACCTTTTCTGATAACAAATTGGCACACAACACCCATAGTATTTTTGTGTGAATAGCTCTAACTGTCAAACTGGTATGAGAACTGCTATTACTGTTGCATGAGTCACACCAATGGTTTGTTCAGACACCTATTATAGTTACGCATAGTGTACTGAAGATAATAGCTAAATACTTTGGTGGCGTACATATTTAATTTGTGTTTATTTGTGTCTTACAGCTATTGAGAAGCAGTGTGCAGACAAGCTCCTGCCCTTACTACATGCATGCATCATTGTGTACAGTACCATTACAATTGATTTATATACAGTATACATAACATTCCAACTACTCTAAAGTGAATTTAACTCCAGCCGACCATATAGACAGACAGCAACAGCAGGAGAATGGGATGTCTGAACTGTCAAACAAGCATTGTTACTATGATTCAAGTTTTTAGGTATTTTGTCACATTGCACTGTTCACATTGTTTTTGTTCTGGCTGTGTTCTATACTTTTTTTCACCTCACTTTTAAATTTACATAGAGTTAGCGAGGAAAAGTATGTGAATCCCCATAAATTGGTCCTGTTACATCATCGCATGTTTGAAGTTTGCAAAAGAGCACATTGATGTTTCACAGCACTACTGGCAAAATATGAGTTGTTTGGAAGGAACACACAACGCTATGTGTGGAGAACACCAACATCAAAACCTCATCCCAACTGTGAAATATGGTGGAGGGGCATATCACGGTTTAACTGTGAAATATGGTGGAGGGGCATATCACGGTTCAACTGTGAAATATGGTGGAGGGGCATATCATGGTTTACTGTGAAATATGGTGGAGGGGCATCATGGTTTAACTGTGAAATATGGTGGAGGGGCATCATGGTTTAACTGTGAAATATGGTGGAGGGGCATCATGGTTTAACTGTGAAATGTGGTGGAGGGGCATCATGGTTTAA
>JAVQKC010083365.1:0-12230 GCA_036025475.1 Philypnodon macrostomus | reverse complement strand
GGCTGTATGTACTCTGGCTGTTCTTATCTATCGGGCTGTATGTACTCTGGCTGTTCTAATCTATCGGGCTGTATGTACTCTGGCTGTTCTAATCTATCAGGCTGTATTTACTCTGACTGTTCTAATCTTTAGGGCTGTATGTATTTTAGCTATAGCCAGTAATAATGTCTTGGTTTGCTTGCCCTCAGCATCTTCAGTTTTCCAGTCGTATGATTACATAAGCTCTGTACAGTGTCTCTGCGGTGTCTGTGAGGCAGTGTGCACTCATCTCTGTCTGTAAGCTGCATTTTAATAGCAGCTTCTACAACAATAGCCTTTCCTTATAACGATTTCCCAACTTATATTACCACATAATGGATACATAATGTTTCGACGAGAGAACAGACACATTCACAGACACCTCTCGCCTGCAACATCTTGAATTACCAATAAATAATCAGAATGAATGTGTTTGTATGCACCATCAGACTAGAGTGGAGTGAGCTGCACATTCACACACACCCACTGGAAGATTTTTCAATTTCAACGATGTAATTGGACATATTATCACACTTCCGTGGGCCTCGTTCACTGAAAACGTATTTTTAATGCATTATTAAGGAGTAGGTCTGTAATATTCTGCTGGATTCGTGGGGTCTGTGGGATTGTGGAAGCTGTACAAATGCATACAGGTTAGCTAGTAAAATGTGAGCTTAAACTAACACTGCATAATGTGAAATAATTAGTTTCTTTAGTGATTTATCATAACTGGACGTAATATTTTGGCGTATGGACTGCCATTAAGATGATTAAGCGGTGTCGGGTTTACAGTATTTACGAGTTTTTGACGTGGAGGAGCTCATGAACACCTCACCGAGTCATCTGAGCAACGTCACTGACCACTTCACCAGAACAGACCTCAGACAGATTACTGAAAATAATCAGTTCAAATGATTTGGCAGAGTCTCAAAAACGTCGATATGTTTGATAGTCACAGTAATGTCTATTTATGCTATCTACATCAAACGTCTTTAGATTGATTATTTAGTTTGTCTCTTCAGCATCATCTAGTTCTGGTAACGACTTTCAATTTTGTATTTTGCTCCATCATCAGAAGCCTCAAACATAGCAGGCGGTTGGGACTACAATTACTTTACCATATTGAACTATATTTGGACATTTCCGGATCCCAGATTTCTCAGCAAAAGGTTTGAACTTACGCAAGTGGGGTAAACCAGTTGCAATCTCAGAGAAAAAAACTAGTCAGTGAGTGGATAGGGAACATTAGTTAAATTCATTAATTCTCTGGTTTAAATATGCACTATATAAAACTGTTTATATGGAGTTGTTGCTATGGTTTGTGTTGGTATTAATTGTTGATGCATATCAAAGCTGGTGGTGGTAAACTATTCTTGTTACAGTTACGTTTGTCTTGAAGATGTAGCCATACCTCATTTACGACCCCCACATTAATGCCTTACCCGAGGTCAGAAGCGGGTGGGGATTGAACCCTCATCTCCACATGATCTCATCATTAGTAGAAAAATGCATTCTTGCCTGGAGCATTGCAAACTTCCAAAAGAAGCTGATCAGTGAACACGGAACAATCAGCTATTTCAACTATCTTTGTATTGTGATAATGCCTTGAATATTGACCTACATTTTGTTCAGTATGTATCATGTATGTATACCTCCTGTGCCCTCTCCCTGCCCCCTGTCCTCCGCCGGCCTGTGAGCTGTCAGTCAGTGCGGTGGATATATAGGGCGTTATAAGGACTGTCCTGTCCAAGCCTCGTCCATCACTCTGGCCCTAATACCCGCAGCTGTCGGGCCCTCCTGTAAGTGCCTGTGGACTAATTTACTGTTTTGTTCCAAATTCCACATCCCCAATTTGACAGATGCTTACAAAACCATGGCACACAGCAGCCCCACATGCTTTGGTATCAGGTCAAACGAGGTGCCAATAGAACAACGTCTTTAGCTGGAGCATGTAACTGGAGTAAGGGAAGTTCTATTTGAGGCTTTTTTTATGGGTTGCTTCTAAACATAAAGTCAAGCAGTCGTTCTGGATGTGACACATTTAGAAAAACATTTGGATTTATGTAATGTAATTTTTGTGTCTAAAAGTTGCCAAAGCTGCCCTGGGGCAGACTGATATTAATGTGACAGCCAAACGGTGCCCACAGCATCTCTGACCTTACACACAATCATCTCCAACACATTCATACATAAGCAAGGTGGGTAAAGTGTCTTGCCCAAGGATGCAACGGAATATGAGGCAGACATGAATTGGACCACAGCATGTCATCAGTAATACATGACTGATATGTCTAAGTAATGAATGCTACATGTTCTACAGTTACAGACACTAGCTCCATGCATTAGTGATCATACCAGGCTGCTGAAATCCAAATGTGAGTGGATCAGTATCATATTTAATCCTGAACCCTTTTTATTCCCTTACATATTGAGATACAATCTGTAGACATTGCTGAAACTGTAGATACATATTTTCATAGTTACATTTACCTACACTAACCAAAAAGCAGAAGACATTTTGAGTGTCCAGGTAGAGCTCGTTTAAACCAGTGACCATCTCTCCAGTGCTTTTGGCTGTGACAGGGAGTGCTCACACCAATTCCAGCCTGTGTATGTACACTCACTTCCATCGGTGCAGGGGGAGTCACTTCCTGGACACCAGCGAGGCCAAGGACGGGGCCTTTGGTTTGAGTCAAGGGACATGTCATTCAACCTGAGGCACGCTGAGTCACTCTGGACTGTACTCAGCTCCCAGCAAGGCACAGGCTTACTGTAAGTGGGTAAACGTTCAAAATACTTCCACAGCAGTCGGTTTAGAACAAAATCAATCTGAAACACCAGTGGCTCAGTGGTAGAGTGTTTCAAATCCTGAAAAAGTTAGGCTAATATTTTTACATTTTCTAAATTGATAGCTGTCAGTCCTTATTTATACGACTTTTCATCCAAATGAATGCAACCCAAAGTGCTGATCTGAGAGATCTGAGTGTATCCATTTCATTGTGAGTAAAATGGAATAAAATAGATTGCAGGAAAGAAACGTAAAGATTTTAATAACACAATCAAATCAACAAATTTTTTTGTTTTATATAATATAAATAAAAAAAATACAATTAACATATTATATTCAAATGTACTAAATACCACTGAAACAAAAGAAAAGAACATGGTAGGGCTTGTAAAACTAGTGTACATCAGCTGTGGCTACAAACAAGTACCTTACCACCAACAGTGACTGTGACTAATGCAATCAATTGTAAAGCATCTTTCCGTGTTTAGAAAACGCATGGATTATTATTATTATTATTATTATTTTTATAAATATATTATTATTATTATTATTATTATTATTGTTGTTGTTATTATTATTATTATTATTATTATAAATATATTATTATTATTAATATTATTATTGTTGTTATTATTATTATTATTATTATTATTATTATTATTATTATTATTATTATTATTGATGGGTGTGACCTCCTAATTTTTTCTCATTATTGTGTTTTTAGAATCTGTTCCTGACCCAGTGCCAGGTTACCTATAGGAATGGCTCAGTAATTGGGCAAGCCATAAATTACACTGAGTTTTCTGAATGCCCAGTTAGCTTTTGGCTAAAATGGAGCTTACACTAATGGGATACAATACATAGGTCCTTACAGGTAATAGGCCAATGGATTATCACAATTATGTTCATTCATAAGTGCTATTTCCGTCAGCTAACATGAGACTAAAACAGGACTAAACCTGAATCTGACTAGAACTGAACCAGGATTCAACAGAACTTAACCAGAATTTTGGGATTAAAGATGTAGTCTGTAATGTCAAAATGGTAACCCTCAAAATCTGATTTGATGTTCCTGTAGAGGCCAGGAGAGGAACTAAAGTCAAATAATCAGTACGATAGATTGCTTATTTGACATCATAGAACAGGGTCAGATTAAGCTGAACTACACTTTTAAACAGGTCTAAAGAAGGTCTAAATCTGAACCAGGCATAATTCAACTCGCCTTCCAGAGACGAGATGTACCACCAGTTGTACCTGTACCTTAGTTTGACTGGCATAGAACATACAGTATGTTATGTATGTTATATATTTCATCAGTATTTGATATGATGGGACTTAAACCAGGACTTCACCAATCACCAGTAGAGTTGTGTTCTCTTCTAACTCTTGGCTGTCTCTACTGGGCTCACAGGTGGAAAGATTTTCACAGTGAAATTCATCCCGAAACTGTCATCTCAACCAGTGCCAAATCTGCTTAGAGAGACGCGGCCGGCCCATCAGAAAGCTCCTGATGTGTAGCGTTGGCTGTCAGCAAGCATCTCCTCCAGACTATAAGCACTGATCCCTCCACTGGGAGAGGCCACATATCAAACCAGCACGAGCTTCAAAACTAGCCATAGACTGTTCAGCTGAAGCTTTATGGTCTGATTACGGCGCTCGTAAGATTCCCCCCCAAAAATGAATCAGCTTTTACTTCAGCTCCTCCCCTGGCCTCTACAGCAACATCAAATCAGAGTTTGTGGGTTATCATTTTGACCAATAGTAGTTGAGTTTTCCTTTAGACTCTCCCCTGACCTCTACAGACTCTACAGAGGACCTACTTTACATCATAGGACAGGGTCAGATAATCAATTCATTTCCTTATTGTAGAAAACTGCTCAGACTCTTGAGCAGGAGCTTCAAATCAGAGAAAGACCCTCTCTTGGAAAAAACTAAACCAAAGCCAGCTGGCAGCCGGGTATTGGATATCCATTTTCTTCACATAAAACTGCTGTCTGAAACGGTCCGGTAGTGTCTTATGTTCACTTAATTGGTTTTCGGGGAAGAAGAGGCCGCTACCTGCCAGACGTATACAAAGTAGCTGCCAATTAGTCCATTGATTCTGAAACCAGCTTAAATGTGTGAGGTTTTTCTTCTTGGGGGGCAAGAAATAACATAAAAATAACAGGAAACTGTAACTGCCGTGTTTGATTGGGAGTTATCAAAGTGTACAATAATAAATCATAGACTAAACTGGGTGGACGCATGGTCAACAACAAAACCGACGACCATTGTCCAGTGCATGATGCCCATAGCGTCTAGGCAGGGCTTCAGTCGCCTGCGATCCCAAAATGGAAGAACATTTAACCAAATATATGCCCATTCCATAACTCTGCCCATACAAATGCATAAATTAACTAAACTTCACGGGTCGTCCCATAACTTCGGAGCCGATCAGAAACCCAAGCACAAACATTCATTCTCCTGTTGATTGTTGAAACAGCACACTCCAGCGATCTGTAATTATGAGAACAAATCCTAATTGTTTTGAATTATGTAAAGCTTTAATTTGCCCAAAATGAGTCTATTATGGATGTGTAACAGTGGCTAATAGATTTAGAGGCGTCACTCATCCTGATTATTTCCTCTCGTGAGGCGTACACAGTTCAACATTCTAATCCTAAAGTACCCAGCACCAGTCTCCTATGGGCGGCTGTGGGAGCTGGTCCAGTACAGAGTTGTCTCAACGACAGAAATATCGCAATTGCTTCAACGTATTAACACAAAATCACAGGCACATATTAATAATGGTAAGCAACCTCTGAAGCCACAGCTGCACTGGGGCAGACTGCCTGTTACTTTGTCAAACACAGCAACATAAACAAATCAAAGTACTATCTCCTTTGGTAAAGAGCAGAGGCAGAGGTTGAAGCTTTGCTGAGGAGCATAAAGGTAAACACTAATGAGAAAATGCTCTTATATTATATTGTGTACTTTTATGTAAAGAGAATTATCATAGATCAAATACTTCTGAAAAGTCAACAGAAAATGTATTTTGTCAAGAATATTGGATGTAACTAAATAACCAACTCATTCTAATCTGTTTTGCCTTGAGTGGCTTAACAGTACAGTCTCATTAAAGATCCTCGTGTCTGTGATGGAGCCGCCCTGGAGTGGACTCGCCCGAGGTGGGACTAACGTGGGGAAAGCCCTTCTAATCCGGACCTCGCCGGCCGGTTACATAAGTCCTACTGGGATCAGAGCAGCTCCGTGTGTGTGTGTGTGTGTGCCAAAATCATACGCCATCTGACGCTGTGGAGGGGCATGGATACCGAATGAGAGCCTGTGGTGATTCAGAAAACCAGACTGGTGGAGTTGGAATCAAGAGGAATCAAGTTGGAATTAACCGGAGCTCTCTCAGTCGGCCTGTTGACCAACACTAGGAGACACAGTCACGTCACGCCTCCATCACTGGCTCCCAGCACATTTTGATTTAAAACTGTTAATGTATGTTTTCAAAGCTGTTGATGGCATTGCACCTTCTGATTGCTGACCAACATCCCAAGGTCAAAAGCCAAACAGTGGCGAGTGGTGACCGTTCATTTGCTGGAGCCGTAAAATGTTCAATTTTGCTCAAATTTTGCAATTCTTTTTTCATGTTTCATATTAAAATGGATTTACTCAGAGCAAACAGGTGTGGAAATGGTTAATACAGGACAGAACTGGTAAACAGAGCTCTCAAAACTTCCCTTTGAGTCAAATGAGAGTTTCATCCCAGTGAAGTTGCCTAATGCTATAAGCTTTGTAATGATCCAAATGAGGCACCATTTCCACGGCTGGTGTCTGCAGACTGTCAAAAATGTGTGAACATCTCAACAAATGACGTACGAGTGTCAAAGTTTAATAATGGCTTGTTCCTAGACACTCAAGTCTGTATTTCAGGCTCTCCTGTCTCACCCCACACGACCCAAACATCAAACTATTGATTCTTTTTTCATCTTTATCTGTTCCTGTTGTCGAACACAGCAGCCTCGACCCGGAGTCGACATAAACAAATCAAAGTATTATCTCCTTTTGTAAAGAGCAGAGGCAGAGATTGAAGCTTCGCTCAGGAGCATAAAGGTTCAACACTAATGAGAAAATGCTCTTATATTATTATTATTATTTTAATGGGGTTGATTTAGACTTCAAGAATCTGTTAAAGGTGTAGTTTCTTAAAATGAAAGATCCCTAAAACTGACTGTGTTCTTGTTCTATGATGCAAAGTATGTCGTCTGTAGCAGAGCCATAGGGATGAGCATCGGAGACAATGAGCCAGTTTTTAAACAGCACTGGTTCACAGAAGTAGCCGCTCAAGCTATAAGTTCCATTCACATGCATTGAGAATTGTGCTAAGGTGGAACTATTTTGAAGCTGCATCGTTCAAGGTTTTTGGACCTCTGTTCTCGCAACTCTCTTTTCTCTATGGCTCTGCAGTGTCTGATCTGATGTTGCTGTACAGGCCAGGGGAGGGGCTAGAGTAAAGAATAATTATGACAGATTGCTTACTTGAGATCATAGACAAAGTAATTTTTATTTTCATTTCGGGAACACCTTTAGGTTAATTAGCATAGAGCCCACTAGCCACCATACTAACAGTAAACTAAAGCCTGTAAACTGATTGACAGAGATGTGGCAGCCATACCACGCCCACACCAGCCCGACCACCACCACGACCAAACTAACACATTCATACATCAGGCATGGGAGGTTACTATTGCTCTGGAAATGTCTAACCTTCACGTCACACTGTTCAATATGTTATGGACAATATGGCTGGACTGTGAAATGCTGCTGACCCTAGTGACCCATACGAGTACAACATGTAAACTGATGTGGATTTACAACGCCGTAGAATGCCATATGGTGCTGGCCAGACACACAGGGGCAGATAACGAATTCAAATCTGTTTTTAATAGGAGCCACAGTGGTCAGCCTCAGCGGTCAGGCTCAGCGCACATGGGGTCGGTCTGTACATCATAGCTCTGACTGATGACTCTATGTCATTAAACGTTAAACCCAGACCAAAGGCCACAGTGACGCAGCATTTTAAGTCAGTCTGACCTTTGGCAGATTTAAAGCTAATTGAGAGCACTGCGAGTGATGAGCGGCCATGTTGGAAAGGTCAGACCCACCGACTCGGGACGCCTTCAGGTGCAAAAACCAGCTTTGATGTTAGACTTCACTTATTTGACCTATGTACAAAAACATAATGTGATGTTAACATAACCACATTTGATTTACTTTTGACAAAAAATATATAAACGGAACTGTGAATCACAACTCAAACACCATCTTTAGATTAGCCACAATATAGTTCCATTATGTCACTGTTTGTCACCAGGCTCGTTTGACTTTACACACTTATAACTTCAGTTTTACTCATCAGTGCATTCTCAGATATATTCTCACAATTGTATTTGATTAATATCACAATTTTGTTTCAGATGATTCATCCAATCGTCCAGTGTTCATCATATTGTTTTTCTTAATACAAACTCTTACAGTAAAAAAGAGCATAAATGAGCACACAGTATCATTATAATGTATCATCAACGATCTTCGATTTTTGTCGCCACATCGCCGCCCCTAAGTGCATTTCTGTTTGATTCATCTCAATGTCAGGGATTGAAAAAAAATAATGCATCAAAAACTGGCTCTTTCATTCACTCCTTTGGGAATTCAGACGGATGGAAGCTAATCTAATGCAATGTTTTGTGTTATGTGTAAATATAATTCTTTTTGAACACAAACGAGCTACTCACCACAATAACGGCTTTGCCAGCCATAATCAAGGTGCATTCATGGCTGGGTTTCAGGTTCTAGAGTGTGATGATGTCATTCCCTCAGATGGGGGGGGCAGGATATAAGAAATATCCCACAAAATCTAACCTGATCATGTTTATTAGTGACCAGGTCCATTACCCGCTGTATGTCCAACCACACACAACACCTAGATTCACAACACGTCATTTTCCTGACCCCTGTCTTCATTATCATGTAGAGGGCTCTAGAATGTTGTGACGTCACCCGCGACCCAGCAATAGTTACACTACAAAACCATCATGTGTAGAGACCCTTCAAAAATATTTGGAATGTTCAAAAATTCCGGAATGGAGGCGACTGGAGCAAAAATGTGAGTTAATTTGACAAAAATGTAGGATTTGGGGTGAGAGATAGAATAATTCTGAACATACAATGAAAAACTATTGTGGTCAGCAACATTTCTGGAAGAACTTAAAAATCTAAAAATCAAGAACATTACCTCCAGCCAAAAGTCGAACTGTTACTAATGTGTACATTAAATAAACATACAATGTGACTAATGTTTCCTACCCAGGCTCTGACATCACCTACATGTAGAGAGTGATTGTCATTTGCCAAAACCATTTTAATTTGCAATATTTTGTGGCTAATGCTCATTTCTCCATTGAAAATGTATTATGGTCATGCCTCTATTTAGAACTTTTTGTTTACAGACTTTCTAAGGGTCTATAAAGTCTATTGGCGTCCATTTCCCGAACCACCAAACACATGATTTACTTTTCACTCGTCCTCCATTGTGAGCATTTTCCCGACATCAGTGTTATTTCTCTCTGTGTCGTTAAGTTGAACTTTATTTGCCGTGAATGGCGTTCCATTCTCTTTTATGCCCTGGTATGAAATCCGGCGCACATTCCGAACAGTGCTGGGAATTCTCAGCACGGCCACGAGAGCATCATGAATACGGCTAACTGCCCCAGCTGCTGTACAGTACTTAGGGCACAAAGTGCACCTCGGAGGACTGTGGCGAGTGGTAGAAGAAGATATAAAAAACATCGGCTACGGGGTATGTGCCAGAAGACGGGCAAACAGTCCTTTTATTTGTGTTTGTATCCACGGAGGGGCAGCAACATTTGGGGACTGTCCTCACACCAGGGCCCCGTTTATATAGACCAAGTGTACACAATATTAGCCAGTGACAGAAGTTAAGCAGACTGTCAAACATTTCAATGCACCACAGGGACTCCCAAAAATAGCAAATGCGGCACAATAGTTTTGGCAAATGCTGATGTGCCGGCTTCACTTGAGTGCAGTGATTTTTGAACTATTTCCGCAGTAGCTTTTGCCTTAGTGAGCAGTCAAAGGCAATCTACCTAGGTGCCTTCGAGCATTCATTACATTGGCATATTTTTTTATCTTGATTTTTAATTCAAGTTGAAACCTGAACATATGACGAATAAGCAGTCTTCACACAGAAGTCCCAGAATCAGTCTGCGCTGGGTGGGATGGGTTCATTGTGGTCTCAACATTATTAGATTCTATGGATTTTTCTATGTGCCCTAACAGGAATACGTCAGTGACCCCAGAGTCAATCCCAAATCACAGTTATATTATCTGGAGCATTGGCTATAGGTGTGTGAATACTTATCACATGAAAAACTCAAAAAACAGGGCTTGACATTAGGACTAGCCAACTAACCTTTGGCACATTCACTCACACGAGCCACTTTGGCCGGTTGGATTTCATAGAGACAAAATTAGTTCCGTTTTTTAGCCAATGTGTTACTCTACATGATCAATATTAAGATTGTGATTAGAGTTCTCATATTATAAAAACCAGGATTTAGTTCACAGGACATTTTAAAGCTGCCTGGACGCATTAGCATTAGCATTAGCACTTGAACGAAGACTAAAATATGAACTGATCTTCCAGAACATGATTATTATTATTATTATTATTATTAACCCTAATGAGGTGCATCCATAGTATATTGCCCCTGGTTTAGTCGAGGTTTTGGGGGGCTTGGGAATGACAAAGATTTTGAACACAGGCTAGTAGAAACCACAAGTCACTAATAATGTTTGAAGAATGCTTGCCACAGTGGCCATTGAAAAAAATATCATTGTGAAATATATAATGTTTGTTAGTGGACCATCTATATATAACTTTTGGATCTGGACTTTTCAATAAGCCTTACCAGACGAATAAGCTATAAAATCATTTCCGCGTCATTGGGCAAAAACAAAATGCAGAGTCATAGCTTGAATATAGCCATATGTACCAACCTTGCAGCTGTTCCGCTCAAACATTAACCATCAGTAAAATTTCACATTCAATTAAATGTGTTCCATAATGTCTTATCTTTATACGCCGTCTACACTCTTAACTACCATCCAAGAACATCCGCTCGCCTCCCACTGTCTAAGCACCTTCTAAATGTCCTCCACTGAAGTTTCTTTAATTGTTCCCTCATTTGGTCCTTGTAAAGAATTCAGTATTCCATCCATCTCGCGCACACACACACACACACACACACACACACACACACGCACACACACACACACACACACACAGGCTACCTGCAGGCTTTATCAAAAGTGCCAGAAGAGCATAAAAATAATTGGATAGATACACAAGATTGAAAAACTGAAGGAACTAGCGTCAATCACAAAGTGGCAACAGTTCACCGCGCCGGTGGCAAGGTGGCGCCGTGTCAGCCGTAATGTGTACACATGGATCAAGGGGACGGTGGACGTGGAAGTGTATGCAAAGAAAATAGAAAAAAAATCTAAGTCTTACCTGGAACAAAGCTCCCCTGCACCACCTCCTTGTACGCCCACCACCCTTCGTGGATTTTGGGAGCATTGGGTTGTGCTGTGAGAGGAGACAGAGAATACAAGTGAATCACAGAATGTATGGAGGAAACACGCAACGAAACATTAAAATTATTATCCAGAGATCGGGTGGAGCTCGAGACAAACATATCACACACAAGTCACATGCAATGGTATAACACATGAGTTATAAAAGACTGTAATTAACTGCATTTGAACTGTTCTTGGGGTCTTGTTCTCGAGTGAGAGAAGGCTGGAGCGTGAGATTGACGGTGGTTCGGTGCAGCCTCTGCAGTGATGTGGTCAGTGTACTGGACCGTTGTGGTGATGTGGTCGTGTACAGGACCGTTGTGGTGATGTGGTCGGTGTACTGGACCGTTGTGGTGACGTGGTCGTGTACCGGACTGTTGTGGTGATGTGGTCGGTGTGCCTGACCGTTGTGGTGACGTGGTCGTGTACCTGACCATTGTGGTGATGTGGTCATGATCCGGACTGTTGTGGTGATGTGGTCGGTGTACAGGACCGTTGTGGTGACGTGGTCGTGTACCTGACCGTTGTGGTGATGTGGTCGGTGTGCCTGACCGTTGTGGTGATGTGGTCGATGTACAGGACCGTTGTGGTGATGTGGTCGTGTACCGGACCGTTGTGATGTGGTCGGTGTACAGGACCGTTGTGGTGACGTGGTCGTGTACCGGACCATTGTGGTGACGTGGTCGTGTAACGGACCGTTGTGGTGACGTGGTCGGTGTACCAGACCGTTGTGGTCGGTGCACAGGACCGTTGTGGTGACGTGGTCGTGTACCGGACC
>JAVQKC010083318.1:0-11391 GCA_036025475.1 Philypnodon macrostomus | reverse complement strand
GAAACCGGGTCGCGGAGGCAGCAGTCTAAGCAGGGAACTCCCGCCTTCGACCACCGCCCGATCCACATTGCACCATGGTACCTCCCGCGGGTGGTGGGTCCACGGGAGGGCCTGACAGCGGGACAACAGGGGACTCGAACCACCGACCCTCCGGTTGAAGGGCGAGCATCTACCCACTGCACCACCGCTGCGGCACTGTCAAATATTATATAATAAAATAATGTTATTCATTTAAAGACAAACAATATTAGAGATTTCAATCATTTTTAAACACTAAATGATCAAATAGAAAAATGTCCCGCTCACTGTCTAACTGGCAACACTAGTGAGCTTTTGTTTACAAGTGGACAGCAACGTTTCGGCACTAAGCCTTCATCAGGAAAATGGTTTTACAGAAAGAAGAAGCCATCTTAAATAGGCAGTGGGCGGGTCATGGCCCAGGATGCAGAATAGTATAAAAAGTGAATTCTTCCACAATATGTACAATTTCACCCCAACATAAAACGCCAAAATAACATTCAATAATGATAGCTAATAATAGCAAATATCAAATGCAATCGAAAGAAGACACAAGTCACAAATATGGTCTAAAGCAGAGATGTCCACACATTTTTCACTGGGGGCCACATTGTCAAAAAATAATACCAAGGAGGGCCACTGAGGTGACAGATTTCACTTCACCAAAAGTCCCCTTCAGTTGTATCTGTTTCCTGGCCACATATGTTCAGCAGTTCTTTTTACATAGTGTCTCTCTATATTATAACCACACAGAAAAGTGTAAATATATCTTTTAGTTGGATTATGTAAAGTCACATGCAGTAAAAAGACACTTAGTAAACCGGAGGGCAACATAAACGTGCTCTGCGGGCCGCATTTGGCCCCCGGGCTGTAGTTTGGACACCCCTGGTCTAAAGAATACTTGCTGATGTGTGTGTGCAGTTAAAACCAGTCAAATCATATACAAACATTGGTATTTCTCGATATCTAGTTGTATATCCTACAATTGTTTACAAATGACCTAGCTTAGTTCCCAACATATAGAAAACTCCCCCCTAAAAATCACCACTGCCCCACTACATATCACTGAATACTTAATGAAGTACTATCCCACATCCCCACTGTGTAAACACTGAGATGGATTTTTGGCATAACTCTGTCTACTGCCACAGATCTCCTTTACCGTCTCTGTCCCGTCACAACACACCAGCCCACATGCATTCACCCCCGTGCTTCTCAATGGGTGCCTTTATGGACCATTTTCACCACACAAGCCCACCTTTGTATCCCGAACTGTCCCGTACTGAAGTACATTTCATGTCTTTGAAGTCTGGATGTTTCCATTGGGTTTGATGTAGTCGGAGGAGGTCAGTTAGTTAGTAGGTACTTAGGTTTCTTTGCTGTTTTCTATGTTATGTAATTCGGACTGTCAGCTGGGAAAAACACTTCGAAGCCAAGATCTTCCAAAGTTATCAACCAACAGAAAGACAAAAATCCTGGTTGAGAAAGCTGCCACCGTCTTCCCTTTTAGCAGCGTAAGAAAAATAATCAAATAGTCTTTTATGTAGGGTTTAATCAGCTTGAATAAACGGGGGATTAACTGTGTGTAGTTAAACAAAAGGCCAGATCACAGTTTGCTGGTAGACCCACCACAGCGCAGCAATTCCACAATTACGAGCCCTGAAAGCTAAAAGACTGTGGAGGAGGCTTCAGGGAAATGTATGAAATGACCTCATCAGTTCAATGGAGTCAAAGTTTATAAGACTTTCATAGCTCAAAGTTCACACCAAATATAGCTTCATTTCTACTTAGGCGGTCCAGTATGTTTCAGTCCTGGTAGAATGAGCAACCCAAATACTGTAAACCAAATGTCTAATACTCCTGCAAGACCATTTAATGATTCATTCATTTATTTCATTCACTTGTTCTGGTGTGATGTAGTGTGGAGTGGAGTGGGAGGTGGCTGGAGCCTATTTTTAGCAACCATGGACCTGAGGTGGGGGCCTTACATTCTGGATAATGCCAGTAAGCCTGATGCCACGCTCACACCGGACACATTTGAAGCAAAAAAAATATTTATTGCGTCTAGTTGGACCCTTGTACAAATGAAAACAATTTACTGCTCTGACACTGGAGGATGAGGGGGCAAGGACTAGACCAGGTCTAGACCAGGACTAAACCAGAACGAAACCAGGTCTAAACCCAGGACTAAACCAGGACTAAACCAGGTCTTAACCAGGTCTAAACCAGGTCTAAACCAGGTCCAAACCCAGGACTAAACACAGGTCTAAACCTAGGTCTAAACCCAGGACTAAACCAGGTCTAAACCCAGGACTAAACCCAAGACTAGACCCAGGACTAGACCCATGACTAGACCAGGTCTAAACCCAGGACTAAACCAGGACTAGACCAGGAATAACAGGACTAAACCAGGTCAACATGAATAATAAAGTTCAGATGCTCAGTCAGTCAGTCCTGTTGATAATCTCATCATGTTTGTGTTTCTATCATCTTTATTTGTATGTTTGGTGCTTTGGTTGTGATATGAGAGTCAGCCTCGAAAGGGGGACCTCCACTTCGGATCGATACAAGTCACACAAAAACACTGCTCCAGTCCAATTCACTCCACTATCTCAGGAGACTGTCACGGGGTCACAGAGCAAGGGGGGAAAAAAGAACCGAAATGCAGACTTGCAAGGATCTTTAATAATATAACAGAAACAGGAGGAGGCTGGAGGCTGGAGGCTGGAGGCTGGAGGCCATAAACAGACAACCAACTCACACATTGACAAATACACAATGCACCAACACTGAATAGGGGAAGACACAGGGACTAAATACAGAGACAACGAGACACAGGTGAAACACATCGGGGCGTGGCAGGTAATCAAACAGGAGGAATCACAGGAGGGCAGGGAGCAAAACCAAAACAAGTCACTAAACATAACAAAATAAAACAGGAACAAGTGAACATGACACTCCACAATAGATCCGCTCAGTAGTCCTGTCTCTATATACGAACAAAGAGTTTGTTTATCCCCTCCTCTCTGCTACATCGTCACCACGTGGCGTCTACAAAAAAAGCAGACTCCTGATTGGTTATTGCGGCGCGATCAGACGCCAAAAGTTCCGGGCCAAACTGAGAAATCATTTTGCATTTGCCCTCTGCCCTCTGCCCTGACTGTCAGGCCACATCTCTTTAAACTGTAGAGCAATCATTTAAAATTTTGCTATCGTGTGAGCAAAACCTAAACACCAGAACTCTCTTACAGCACATCCTTAGACCACAGATGTCATGGATGGAATGAGAGCATATAAAACTTTATCACCCTAATCTTTTTACAGCTTCTCCTATTTCATCCGCAGGCATTAGATACCTTTTGTATATTTGAACAGAC
This sequence comes from Philypnodon macrostomus, assembly GCA_036025475.1. Classification (NCBI taxonomy): domain Eukaryota; kingdom Metazoa; phylum Chordata; class Actinopteri; order Gobiiformes; family Eleotridae; genus Philypnodon; species Philypnodon macrostomus. The sequence goes on along the minus strand of JAVQKC010083318.1, from coordinate 7,996 downwards.
CTCTTAAAACGCCTGTAGAAAGTGAGTGTGCGTGTCCATGGTTACTCACCTGTCCATACAAGAATGTGCCATTTGGGTGGTACAGAAATCTGATAACCTTCTTCGTCACTATCTCCATCTGGGGTGACCAACACGTGCCGTACGGTTTGACACCGGTGGCCGATAACCAAATGCGGAGGAACCCAGATAAAGGCACAGTGTATAAAGTTAATTAACTAAAAGGCCATTCCAGACATAACTGCGTTTGGACCAAGGCAGGTTCTTATGTAAGCAGCACCTGGAGTCCTTCAAGCATGTCAGAAATGTACTGTGAGATCAGGTGCAGAGATGGGCGATGCCTTATCAGAGGGAGGAAATACAAGGAATGGATTCATTCAGGATTTGACCTAGCAGATTAAATAATAATAATAATAATAAATTATGTAAGTAGATTGTCTGATAAACCTAGTGTTATACTGTTCAAACTTTCCATAAAGATACAATGGTGCTAGAGTAGAAGATCACTAAAGGCACAGAATTGTGTTTTGTATCTATGGTACAGTTTTAATAGATCGAATGTTATGAATGGATATCATTTAGTCACATCACTTGGCTAATGTACTGTAGTTCAATCTATCATTTAAAAAAAAAAAAATTTGTATTTTTTTATTTTTTACATTTTGCAGTTGTCAATCTCCCGTATTTTGCCAGAGCCAGAATGTTTGTTGTTGGTTGTGTGTGTGTGTGTGTGTTTTGAAGCACATTGATGGCCAGGCGGAATTAGATTGTATTTTGTATCTCTTTGCTGACAAATGCTGGAATCCGACTGACATGCATAGCTTTTCCGAAGTAAATGACAAAGCTACTACTTTGACAGTTACGTCCTCAATGTTGGTTGTATTTCATAAATTGATTAACGTATTTACAGAAGGCAGAAGTTATGGTTAGGGGAAAAACTTGCTCCCATCATCAGACCAATTTGGAATCTTTGTCATATGTTGAAATGTACTATAAGTGTCTGTTTCTGCAATACATTGTTCTAATAATGAACTCAAACATACTATTTCTCAGTAAGTTTACACAGTTCCTCTTTAATGTTAAATGTCCTACCCTTTTGTCAGCTCTACATTTACAGACCACAGACTTTCAGGGCCCTCAGAGCAGACACAATCCTCCATCTTGTTTTATTTTCTCATGATTTTATCTGAGAGCCAGGTTACAGTCGAACAATGTCGCTCTTCAGTTGATCCTCAGTGGACAGAAGCCTGTGTCCTGTGGGTATACGGGGCTGTCTGTGGTGTGTGTGAGAGAAAGTATCAAGTGTTAATTGCTAACCTGACCCCCCACAGAGAAACAAATACCTTTTAAAGAGTGAATGAACAGTGCCCCTTCTTCTGCCACCTGCATGACAAAGTTCACTCAACTGTCAGACCGTGTTTTTACAGTTAAAGGTGGTTTAACTGGGTAAAGTGTCTATACTAAATGGGCACGGTTTTGCAGGGATGCAAAAGGGTGTAATACACTCTTTTTGCCTTAGATCAGGGGTGGGCAAACTTTTTGACTCAAAGGCCACATGGGGTTTAACAATGTGCCAAGTGGGCCGGCTGATATTGTATTCTTCATAAACTGCAACCATTTCTTGACAAATGAGACAAACAGCCTTCGATCGGACCTCAGTGAAAACATATATCGATGTGGAGTTAACTGGTTACTGCAGGTTATACCAAAGTGAGTGATAAAAAAAAATATGAGAAAATGCTTGGTGGGCCACATGTGGCCCCCGGGCCGCAGTTTGCCCACCCCTGCTCTAGACACTAAAATCAACAACAATCATATGGCATATCAGGAAGGCTTGGTTTGGTGTGAAGGCTTCCCGCAACATTCTTCAGTGGAAAATTGTGAGCAGAAAATGCACAATTTCAAGTTTTGGTCATTTCAGTACAAACGTGTTTATCACATGTGGTCAATCATGGTCATATGAATTAGCATTTAACAGTCTAAAAGCTAAATTTACATGAAGTTTCGTCCCAGTATTTTGTACCTTGATATGTTGGAATCTGTTCGTGGGCCACATTTTCCCAAGGATTACTGTCAGTGGTCTCTCCTCCTTCTCTCTCACTGTCCATGATATCAGTATGTGTGTAATCCTTCAGATCACAGTGAATCTTCTGATCACTTACTCTCTGTTCTCTTTCCCAGGTCGGTTAGCAGCAAAACAAGACCCATTCTCCTCAGTATAGTTCTGCAGAAGCCCTCTAATGTGTGTGGATTCAAGGAGATGAAAGTCTTACCACAGAATACCTATACAGACTTGAGCCCATGTCTAAACCAAACTGAACTAAATAATCTCCAACCTTGAGCTAAACAAGGTCTAAACCATGACCAATGTACTTCTAAAGTCTTAAGTTGGACCAAACCATTGAACAAGAACATAACAGGTTATTCATTTCAGCCTCAGTTTCTTTGACACCAGCCAAGGGAGAAGGCTGTAAGCTAAATGTATCACTCTATAACATAAATGCCATATTATATGACACATTTTGTTTTTAGTTGTCTATGGATGTTGTAGCTAACTGCACTGGTTCCTAATGCCACCATTACTAAGATGATTTATAGCCTGATTTGAACATTTTTACACTATTATTTACTGTCACCATATTTCATATTGATGCATAATTGAAATGATTGATTGTATTGTCCATCTGTGACTTCAGCTGTGTCTGCTGTTTCTGAAACCTGAACCCCAGTACATAACAGTGAGCAGTTCTCCTGGGGCTACTGTCCACGGTCTCACACCTTTTTCAAGGAAATGCACAATAAACTCATGGGTCAAGATTATTTATGGAGGTGGCTATTGCTAAAGAATCATTTTTAAGAGTTAGAATTGCCTTCAAGAGTTTTGCCAGAACTGTTGCATAAGATGTTCAATATTCAGCTAAAGCCAGCACTATGTAAACTAACCCCATGTATTTCTAATGACTCGGTAAAAATCATGTTTGTTATTCTGATCTATCATTGATAAGTCAATGGATCTCCACGTTTTAGAGACGTTGAAGAAGTTAAATGGCATATGTTTCCAAAACCACAGAAAATGTTGAAAAAAACAGAAGTGGAACCTGAAAAACGTTTAGCCTTTAGCAAATGTGGCTAAAATGATTTTTCCATCTCTGTGTCCTTGTCAAATCAGTTTTAATTTCCCGTTTTCACACATGCATCAAGTTTCCCACTTATCTTACTCTGACTGACTGTAACATATGTCAAGTTTAGGAACATTTGACTTTCGTGTATATATTTTATGTTAAAGAAATATACATTTAACCAGAGCATGGAAGCAGAGCAGATCATTTCACCTGCAAGACTGCTCTGCTCATGATAATGCTTTGTCCATACTCTTTCAGCAATGGCTTGCCAGGCTTATGATAGATTATGTTCAGAAAACTCTCTTCATATTCCACATACTCTATGTAGGTCTTGAGATATATAGCACTGGATCACATTGATTTAAAGCCTTAGTTTACAGTACAAGCCCCACATTGTAACTGCCTCCTCTTTGACCAAGCATTAATGTACAATTTCTGTGGCTGAAATAACCATATGATGAATCACCATTTAATGTATTAAAGGCACTATTGATGAACTTAGCTTATGTAGCTGTATTTGTATATATGTCTATATATATTTTGTGACCTTTGAACATAGACATGTTTCAGCAAAACTGTGACAGTGAGGGTCAGACAGGTCAAAAGATAAGCCACTGAACTTGGATTAATAATTATATTGTGCTTCGGGCCTCAATCTCTCTTTTTCACACGCACTGATGAACAGTTGAAGCTAGACCAATTATCCCTTGCTAAATCTTACCTGAACACATTATTAACAGGGCTGAAGTATTAGATGTTGAAGACTAAAATGCCATTGGGTGAAAAGTCAACAGTTGAGCTGCCATTTATTCACTTTTCTACAAGAACTGATGTCGGTGCATTCCTTCAGACAGACTGCAGACTACACACACATGTCATGTCAAGTGGTCTGTGGCCGGTGGCTCTTCAGACCTCTGCAGAAGATAGGCTACTCTTAGACAGTGAAGCATGCAAACAGGCACAGACATGCAGAAAATAATGTCAAGGGTCAAAGATAATCTTGATGGACTATATTTGTGTAGTGTGGATGCTCAATTGGTGGTTTGAGAGCCAGAAGTGGGTCACAGAGAAGTTGAATATAGTTTAAATGTGCACTTTGATTGAAGCCCAATGGGTTAAATTAATTAATTAAATGAAAAGTCCTCATCTCTTCCTCTTCCTGTACATGTTGTGGTAAAAAGTGTACTTCCTGTTTGACACATCTGCCCGTGGTAATGGCCACCTTAATGAGCTGTTTATCCTGCGTTATGTAATCAGCCTAAAGACCTGAGAAGCACATAATACGGAGCAGATGCTGAAAAGACAACAAACAGCAAAGATAACTGACTTGAAGACAGAAGCGTCTCTATTATGTTTCGACCCTGACGATTCCAACATGAGTCTGTTTACATTACTGGCTGTCATATTGAAGTAATGGTATGTCAGCTACATCACTAGAGACACCATTATCAGCAAATGATTCCATGTGTTTTGAAAGAACCCGGTACATCTTAATACAACAACATTAGGTTATGAAGTATTGAGGTGGTCAGATCCAGATTATTATGGAATCGTCCATTTTGTGAAAGCTTTGAACTTTAGGCAAAAGTCAAGACCACCAGACAATGGGCCCAAGCACTGGATATATTAGAGATGTGAATGGCCTGTTAGTCGCAGGGCTGAGACAAACAGACAGACAGACAGACAGACAGACAGACAGACAGAAAGGGGCAATTTAACCAGAGTATTTGGAGAGAACCCTACGGTAACACGGGGAGGACGTGCAGACTCCACCCATTGTAGTCGGCCGGCCCCCGGGATCGAACTAACAATATGCTTGCTGAGAGACTAGAGTACTATACAGCCTAATAGAAATGATGGATTACATGTATAAACTATAAATTGAATCACTCCACAGTCACACACAAACTCTCTTTGCAGCCACAGCTGACCTGGGGCAGACTGACAAAGACGTGGCAGCAAATTCGGCAAGGTGGGTTAAGTGTCTTGCCCAAGGTTAGAACTGGGCATCAAACCTACACCATTCCAGTTTGTTCTATCTCTTGAGCTATTGACGCTTGACAAGATTGATATGAGTTTTTGGTGGTAGAAATTTTTAGCAATGATGAAGAAGAGACTACTATCTTTTCAACCTAAGCTCCTGTATGCCTCTTCATCTCAGCTTCCTCTCATCTTCACCCCTGAGCCTCTATCCTCCATTTTTCTGAGCATATCCACAAACCAAAGGTCGGCCCCATTCATGAGGAAGCATTAGTCTTTAATAAATAGCCCGTCTGTCCTTGCCCCCGGTCGCTGATACCAGATCAAAATTCAACATTCCTGTCTTTGAAGTCAAGTTTACCCCCAGAAAACCATTGAAGGAGGAAGAGGAACAACAAGACTGGTGTAATTATGAGAGCTCAATACTGCTGCTTCCTGTTATTCAGAGCATGTAGCAAATAGGCCCAAGGCACGGTATCAGCAACTTTAACAATGTTTCCTCAAACTCTGTGACCGCCGCTTGATCTACAGCCTGAAAGAGATGTGGAAAAAGAGCTTGAATAAGAGGAAGAACAATGGCCTTTGAGCAGTTTGCCAGTTCGAGAAATTGGGTTGTATACATAAAAACACACAATACAAAACAGCCATTTGATTAAATCCGTCCTCTACATGAGACACAGTTAATAACCGTTTGTTCAAAGTGCACCTCACATCACAAGCTACCAGAGGTTCTATTGCTGCTGTCTCTTTGGCCAAACCGGTTTGTGTGTTTCAGAGTCAGAGGTGGGTAAAGCAAATTTGCAAAATAATGTTACTCCAGTAAAAGCAAAAAGTAGTTTGAGACTGATAGAAGGGTCAAAAATGTGTATTTATTTTGCGTTTCAGTTTCAAAGATGCATTATTTTGATCTAAATTTGAGTGTTGTGGATTCATCAAATCCTTGATCAAATCCAAAGAGTTGTCATTGGCTTGGATAAGGATGAGGTTTGTATGTAAACATGGTTGCTCAAGACGCCAAGAGATCTTTCCAAATGAGTCACACAGTGGTGGTAAGAAGGTATACCTGTAGCCACAGCTGCAGACTGAACTGAGCGGTGAATCATAAACAGCTACTTTTTGGTTATTGGCTGACTTGCTCTACCCGCTGACCCTATGTAATTTCAGTTGCTATTTAACATAATGATAAACTCTGTAAATACAACATATCAACTGCAGCTGGAAATTAGCTTGAGACTGACATGGGGAAATGATATATTGCTGAAATTAAAATACATGGGAATGAAAGGGAACGTCATATTACAATATTTATATTTACTCCTATGTCTGTGTGGTACATTTCCTCAGAGCTTGTGGCTTCCTGCTGTTCCCCGGAGTAAAACCTAAGATGATCCAATTCTGTAGCGGCACGCAAGCTGTAATTGGAATACAAACACAATTATAACAGTGGGATGCTCTGTCATTAGTGGTGGTATAGTCCAAATACATGCAGTGAGTGCCATGGCTCTGTGGACAATGCACCAGAAGGACGTTAGCGTTTTGATTACATATGCTTGGATCACTAAAGCAGGACTAAATCATGACTACAGGGACTAACAACACTTAATCAGGACTATACAAACCTGCAGTAGGGCCCCTGGTCACAACCTTCTGGACAAAAAAAATAAAATTCTTAACCTTAGAAATGGATATATTATTCTTATACATCATGTACCAAACAGATGGCGCTGTGTTTTTTCATTGGTTACTGTATTTGCTGTGGCCCGATTCACCAAACCTCAGTATCAGCTGGAGGCAAATATGAGCTCACACACACACATGTTTTTTCCAAATCTAGAAACAGAAAACCTCAAGGAACGATAAATAGAAAGTGCACTGTGGCTTCAAGTTGTGACAGGCATCAGTCAATTGACAGGTCACAAGATTGAAGGAGTGAGTGTGAGAACCTGTGTGACCACTGCAGATCGCGTGTGACCACTGCAGATCACTGGAGGACCTATAGGTACTTCATTGCTTCTTGTTCTTTGTATTATCCAATTGGCAGGTTCAAATGTTTGACTCCACTTAACTGTGCAAATGTGGGGTTTTCCAAAAATAAAAACTTCTCCAAAAAGTGAGCAACGTGGACCCAACCCATTCCTTCTTCTTTTTGTGTGGCAACCCATGTTTAAGGTGCATATATGCCACTATGCTGGAGTGTGGCCCAGAGTATCTATCTTGCTTAGGCTGATCAAATCAATGCTCGTTTTATCTTTTAATGTTTAGTCAGTGCACTATGCATCGTTATCCACACCAGTTTTTTTTAAATTCCCTATGCTTTTCTACGGAAGCCTTTAGAGGACATACATTGCAACTTATTTTTTATTCGTTATAATTTTGTAATAATCGTTTTCATTATCTCGGGTTTTCAGAAAAATTATTATGAAAAAAATTATAACCTTGGGAAAACGGAAACAAAAAAAAATCAATGTATGTCCTCTAAAGGCTTCCATAGAAAAGAATAGGAAATTTTTAAAAACATGGTATATAATTTTTTTATAATCGTTTTCCCAAAAAAGTGGTTATAACAAGAAAAATATAAGTAGCAATCTAAGTCCTCTTAGGGCATCCATACTTTTCACATTGACTTATATACAGTATGTTCAAAATCAATCACAATCACATCTAGTATAGCATGTTTAGATTCGATTTATATTGTGCTTTTCAATGCCACACTGCTTTCTCAAAGCGTCACATTTTGAGTCCATTATTCATTCACACCACAATCACACACACTGGTGGTGACATACAGTGAAGAAAACAAGTATTTGAACACCTTGCTATTTTGCTATTTCTCCCACTTAGAAGTCATGAAGGGGTCTGAAATTTTCATCGTAGGTGCATGTCCACTGTGAGAGAGA
>JAVQKC010083307.1:0-40667 GCA_036025475.1 Philypnodon macrostomus | reverse complement strand
GCAGACGTACGGGGCGACGTATGGGGCAGACATACGGGGCAGACGTACGGGGCAGACGTATGGGGTCGTTTTCGCCGATATACACTTTGCTGTCGGGACGACAGCACAGGCCTTGTTATCCAATAGGATGCTTTTACATATTTACTTAGTTATATCCTTTTTTTTGGGCCAGGCAGTCTTTGATTCCTATCAAGCTACAAAACAGCAGATGGTCACTGTAGTCTTTAGAATGATTCACATTTTCATTTTATGTTTCTTCATTTTTTGATAAAAATTTCAGTTTTGTTTTCATTTTAAATCTTATTTTAAAACAGGTTAACTTAAAGCTCTCAGCAGCGAATATACTGAGGTTTGAAGATCAGCCTCCAATGTCTGGAAAGGTGTTTGAACAACATGGCAATCAATCAATCTTATGTCCATTGTATATTTTTTAGATCATCACCAGCCAAGCCAAGAGAGGGTGGCTTTAAACGTAATCTTTTTTTATCCAATTTATCACCCTCTATTGTTCTAAACCATCAGATTCTGGCAAACAGCATGTGGAGCAGTTGTTGATAAATGAATAGATTCAGTCTAGAGCCACATTATTGGACATACTAGCTTTTCACAATTTAATGATTTACTATCTTAGGGAAACTGAAAAATGACTTCACCACTGCCAATATCCTGATCGGTTTGATCTTACCTTCCCTCTACAAAGAAAAGCCAGTAGGGTGCACCACTGCTCCTGCTTGCCCCCTCCTCCCCCCACCACAGGGGCCCTCTCGTGGGCCAGCAGGCTGACGAACCGGGCCGCCTGTCGGGGGTTTTCCAGGAGACGACCTGCCCGAAGTACACGCACATAAGAACAAACTGGTCTGTTCACACCATTCTCATCCTGAAGAGAGACAGAAGAGGGTTTAGAGCAGGGGTGTCCAAACTGCGGCCTGGGGGTCAAATGTGGCCCACAGAGCATTTTTTGTGGACCTCAATTGGCTCAAATTGTCTTTTTACTGCATGTGACTTTACATAATCCAACTAAAAGACAGCATTCAATGTGTAACAAGATATCCTTCCACTTTTCTCTGTGGTTGTTATATAGAGGGACACTCAGTAAAAAATAAAACTGCCAGAAGATATGTGTCCAGAAAACGAAGAGGACTTTTGGTGAAGCATAATCGGTCACTTCAGAGAGTGGCCCTCCTTGGTATTTATTTTTGACAATGTGGCCCTCAGTGAAAAAGTTTGGACACCCCTGGTTTAGAGACTGCAGAATTTTCATTTGATCATGATAGAATCGTGTTTGGCCTTTGACTTGCATTCAATTCAATATATGATTGAGCAACCAGAATATGTAAATAACACAGCTGAGGGTACTACATACTAACACAGTCAGAGTCAGAGTCAGACCTGAGCGAAGATCTTGACCATTTTGGACTGGTGCGATGGACGGATCTCCAGGAACTCTCTCCACCACTGCTTCGCATAAACCAGGAACAACCTCTCCTTTTCCGCTGTCCTCTGCCTTTCTAACGATTGCTAAAACAGAACGTGTGTATATTTTGAGTGTATGCCTTTTACCCTAGGACTGAAAAGAAACGCCCTTGATAGAAGTTAATTAAGGACCCACTTATACTACTGACCTGTGTGGTGATAATGTCTTGGCTGATTCTCTCGGTCAGAGGTGGGTACAGCTCCAGACTCACAGTCAATATTCCAGCCGGGATTTTAGATTCACTTCCTGATAAAAACACCCACAGAAATTGTTGGAAAAATTAATAACACATCACGTCACTTGTGAGAAACAGAAGGGAACACAGTAAAGTCTGCTACTATAAAACTATGCAAATATTAGCTGACAGCATTCTTATAGATAATGAAAACAACTGTTCACTGAACTGATTATTGTATGCATCAGTAAGAGTTTATTTATAGATATGTTTGCATGCACAGTCTGTTACAGTAAGAGGATCGAATAAAGAAGCACAGTATTATGTGTTATTGCTAAATCAAGGGAGTGTTTGTATTTTATGGACACCTGTTTTCTAAGTACTTTCTTCATGACTATTTTCTAACTTGATTCACTGCATCTATAAAGACTCACCAACACCCATGAGCTCAACTGCGATGCATGTTTTGCCACTGGACAAACTAAGCACCGTCCTCCAGTCGAGAAAATGTGAAGAGACCAACGTAGTTTCACTGGATGTGTCTGTCTTTATCAACACCAAATGGACAGGGTCACATATAGACAGCATAGTAGTGCCATCTGCCATTTTACTGCCTTCTCCTACCAACACAAGAATGAGAAAGAGAAAATCTGAAAGAAAATGTATAGAAAGGTAAATAATTTTGAAATTCAAGATGATGATGTACCTATTTCATCTTTGTGGACCTCCAGAAGAAAGCCCTCTTTTATGTCAGGTTCACAGGCACATGGGACAGGCTTTGAGCGAAATCTTTGGTTGCGGAAATGTAGGTAGAGTGTAAATGTTGAACACAACTGCCCAGGTAAAGGCTCTGGTTCATGAAGGTGCTCCAAAAAGGCCTTGCCACCCAGGACTTGGAGGTAAAGGTATCGTCGACATGGGTCAATATTAGCTGCATGAAAAAAAATCTTATTTTATTTTCTTAAATGTATTTATATTAACAAAAATGCTGTAGCGAGAGGAACCTTATTTAAACCTAGTCCCTTATCATGAATATATTTAACCACAGCTTCCTTTTTTGGCAATACAAAATCATATTAAAATGTAAACTAAACTACTAAGAGGAACACTTACTTTTCTTTAGCTGCATCTCATCTTTGTCAATGTAATGAGTAGCAGGTTTTGTGGATGACTGTATTTCTGAGGCTCTTTCCTGAAATGGACACTAAACGTTAGAGGCACAAATACCAACCCAATGAGAAAAATCTAATAATTATGCCACCTGAGTAAACTGTAGGTCTTTCATTACACTGTCTATGATGCCCCTGCGCTGCAGAGCATGGAGGAAGTCCTGCTCTGACAGTGGTTGATGTGTTGAACCTAAATCATCTCTCACAGATTCCGCTAGAACCTCTCTGATCTTACCATGAATATCCATCTGTACAAAAAAACAAACAAAAACAAAACAGCAGTATCCATAATTATTACAAAGGAAAAAGAAAAAGAAGCGAAGTATCACCGGGTACCTCACAATACACAATACATGGCTTATAATACTGATAATATCCCAATATAGCAATACTGCGATATATCACATATGATAACCTATGATACATTATGATTTAACACTATATATGTTTAAAGGGTTTTTTAAATTGTATTTATATCAATGGCTACAACTGTATCACACAAACAATAAATATATAATACATATATATACACACATATACATATATATACTTGCTCAAAATAAGAAACAGACTTTAATTTTGTGATATAGACAATATTATTAACCCCAATATATCGATGAAGTAGCATGCAGGATCGATACAGTATCACCAAATATTATGGCTAAACTTGCAACATACAACGCTAGTACATATCATTGTAACACTAGCGCTGCATTTAACTGATAAATAATGACGACTGGTCGCTTTTTTTTGGCTATATTTTACTTCATTTAACTATACAACTTCTGGCAAAAATAAATAAAACCATGTGTTTTTCCTCTTAGTATAGACCAGCTAAAAGATGACAATTGCAGTTCAGACGGGCAAGTACACTTAAGAATATCATTTAGCACAAAATCAAGTAGATTGTTTACCTTCATCAGATGGTTGTGAATGATTTGCTTCAGCTCGGAAGCCTTCTCTGGAGGTAGAGACATAACAGATGCTACAGCAGACTTAGCAAAGTGATCAAGCATAAAATTTAGTAGCAAACAAAACTACTTTATTAGCATAAAGTAAAGAGTATTTGATGTATCAGACATCAACAACTGACAACAGGCCAGTTTAAACTCTAAGGTTTAAACAGTGGCGGAAAAGGAAGCGGGAGCGCGGTTAAAATGATGCCTAACAAAAAATCCAAAATCCAAATAAAAAATAGCACACATCAAACTATACTATCAATATACACGTATATCCAAACAATCAATAGTAATTTTATGTTCAGCATTACTTTGAGATATTTTTTTTTATTATTTGTGTCTTTTTTTATTCAGGCGTAAATTTAACAACTACTAGTAGTCCCTGGCTGAGAAAAGGACCCTTTTGTAGTTTAAACAAAAAAAACAAAAACAAAGGGACGGTTTACAAACATCAGACAGCAAAATGCTACATGTGTTTGTATAAAGAAATGCTTTTTATAAAGATAATTAATTCACACATTAACTGTAACTAACTAATTGAACTAACTTGAATCAATTCCAGGAACCCATTTGAAGTCCAGTCTGTGTGCATCGGTCAAGCTTATGGTCAGAATGTAGAAACAGCTGAGAGGTCAGAGCAGAGTTAGATCCAACTTAGAGGCAAACACATTCACACAATCACAGCTACAGTGCTATCAAACGAAGAAACATGAACAGGGTTTTGTTAAAAAAGATTTTAAGGTTTTATTTAAATGTATCATTTTTGAAAACACCATGTAATATCACGTCATGTCCTCATTGCAGCTGAGCAGTCAACAAAACTGACTTGAAATTTTGATGTGAAAACCCAAAATGAATGGAATGTTATGGTCAAAAATACATTTTCGTAGAAGCCTGTTGTGAATAAGGTAGCTGTAAAGAATTTCTAGAACCAGTAACCTACCAATGAGATATTTGGTGTACATCAACAATCATCATATCACCAAGTATGAAGCTTTTATATTAGACAAACATTATCTTAACATATGGTTGATACTTTGGAGCCACCTTTTCATTCTTGAAAGGCACATTAAAATCTTCCTCAACCAAGAAAATGGTGCACACTTCACTCATGTTTGCCGTCATCCCCAAACCAGTCATTTATTACTTTGCTCCTCTTTTGAATAGCTTGGTCCCTGTTAAATGAAAAACCAAGTGGGTGAAGATAATGGGTGAAAACTATGGACGCAAAGTTATTTGGACTAGCTTGACGGTTATGCACGTGTAAGTTGTATTATTAAAGATCTAAGAGCAAATACATTCTTCAATGTGAGATAAAACGCTTGTCTGCTTTGGGTTTTTTTTTAGTTTTTTTTTAGGACAAACAGTGGGATAACCTTATAATACACAGAAACAAAAACCCATCCAGTGGGTAACATCAACGACACACAATAACAGTGAGAGACTTTGTAATGTGATGTAAAATGATGATGATAAAATCCTTACATCTCAGCAGATTGAAATATGAAACAAGGCTGTTCCCTGTGAAGTCTCCAGTCACACAAAAATATATATTTCTCTGGCCATAGTGGGACGCGCCTTGTTTGAACATCAAAAAGGAAGAACAAGTGGTGCTTCTCTGGATAACATACAAACTGCATGCCAAAAATGAACAAAATAAATGCCATGTACGACAGCTGAATCATGTGACAAGTGTAATTTTGAAATGCAAAACGAATGCCCAGATGAGTGACACACGTGTGATCATAACAAATAATGCAAAAATATAACTTTTTTTATGTACTGCACCTTTAGATTGCTAAATTTAAAGCCATTTTCCTAATATAATACAGTACATTTATATAATCAACAGTGACAATAAAGTAAAGGAAATAAATCATTGTCGTGCTGGCACCAAGATCCTGAGAAGCTACTCTTTTTCTTAAGATCTTACATCAACAATATACACACATCACTCATTTGATCTAGTGCCTTTCCGCATTTTGACCTTGAAGAAATAAATACCCTCAGTTACGCACATATTACCATCTAAGTCTATGAAGAGAAGTACCCAATAGTACAGGTACAGGTGCAAATTAAGAGTCAGTTTTTTTTTTTTTTTAAGTGACAGAGAGAGTTTCACTGGTAGTACATCCAGCAGACCACCACGCCCACAGCCACAGCCGCTCCAGCCCCAACGTTGAGCAGGATGGGCCTCCAGTACGACCAGCTCTCCTGCTTCCTCTCCGAGTCCGTCAGTCTCTGTTTCATCTGCTGGACTTTCTGTGCAGTGCTAGCAATCCTCTCCTCGCGCAGTCGTTTTCGGGGACTAAAAATTTTAAAAGAGAAAAAAGTTGTAATATTTTGAAATCATGGTGTACAGGAACAACGTTGACAGACCACCTGAAAATAGTTTATGGCTAGGGATCTCAAATGATAGTAGTAGTTTTGCTGTTGACAGTAAAAGTGTTTATAGAATTAGGTTGCAGCTTTCCTCTACAAAAACATCTCTTGTGGTTTGTTAGTACTTGTGGTTTCCAATTCTGTAGAAACTGCAAATTGATCCAGGCCCAAGGAAGGACCATTTTAAAGACAGAAAGTGCTTGTAATAAAAAGTACAACTATTTTTAGACTTAAAAAGCTGACATATCTTCAAGAAGAGACTGATTAGGTGATTCTTGACGCTGTGCTTTTTGTTGTCTAGTCCAAACTGTATTATGTTAAAGTGTATTGAGCCGTTTAACTTACCCAGAGCTAGCCGTTATGCTGTTGTCTTGACTTGCTGCTGGTTCTTTCTCAATCACCTGAGCATCTCCAAAGACTTTCTGTGGTTCTAGACAGGATCCTGGCTGACCGTTGGACTTGCTGTCTTTAAGGTGAGGTCTTGGTGGTGGGGGTGGGGGAGGCAGATCTGGCTCTAAATCATCTTCGGAAATCATCTTTTGTTTCTGCAGAAGTGACACAGTGATAAGCTTATGATGTAAGTGCATTTGTTGTTGTTGGTTTTTTTGTTACTAAATAGACTAGACTTATGGACCAATTAATGATTATGGAGAATGTTTATATAGTTAATCTGTTTTAGTTTATAAAGGATAATTTCCCTATTACCTAAAGCAGCAATGAAGAACAGGAGATGAATCAGTATGATTCAAAATAAGCTCCTGCTCAGCTTGGAGACGTAATTCTTAACAGAGTCTGCACAGTGTGCATGTATGTGTTATATATGTATATGTATATGTATATGTATATATATATATACACACACACACACACACACACACACACACACATATATATATGGCTGAACGATTTTGACATCATTTTATTGCAATTTTTCTGTGATTGTGATTTGATTTTAATCAAATATAAATATTATATTATACATATCAAATGTGATGAAGCATTAACTGTAAAATATTGACGTTTAAACTACTAAAAGGTTGCATAAAGAAGTCACCTTAGGTTAGGATTGTGAATAGAGATAGGACTTGGATATCATGATAACCGTGACCAAAAATACCATGAAGCTTAAATACATGTTTTACTTTTATTGAAAATATTTCATATTGCCCTTTACAATGTGCAAATGTATTAAATATTAAGATTAAATATTGTTTTTTATAATTGTATGACATTATTACAGCAGAATAAGATATAAGCCTAGTTATTTTCCCCTTTAATATTTGCTATTAGGCTCCCACCACCTGCCTCTCATTTGGTGAGGGTAGTTTAATGTAACTACCCTCATCCTTGGCCCAAGCATATTAAGCCACGTGAACTCTTTACTACTACTACTTTAATGCACTACTTCAGGACTCGTCAGTTTATTCTTTGAGCTTTGAATAAGAACCAGGACTAGCAGCTGGAGGACTTGTCTGTGCGTCAAAAGGTAAGTGCTATACGCACACACGACCAAAAAAAAAAAAAAAACATATCCCATAGAGTGCGTTAGGCCTCAGTCACTCATTGATGAGGAGAACGATGAAGGCAGGTGAACCAAATTCTATTAGATTAGGATTAATTGTTCAGCCCTAATATACAGCTACACTATTTTAATTATAATTCCACTTACTTCTGTCAAGGAGTCTGAGATAAGTGCCTGTGTTAAGCTGTTTGGCAGGATAAGCTTTGCTCCCTCTATGACAGCCATGTATGAAAAGCGGAGCTGGTCTGCGGTCTGGATTAAGCCCATGCGGTACTCTCTCATGTCCAGTAGCACCTTTTGGATGTCCACAGATGAAGAGTCCTGTCTCTTGTCCATCTATAAACAGATCATCTTGTTTACAAAACAGTCAGAAAGCAGGATAAGACCATTGTTTTTACTCTGGACAAGACATAGACGTATAGCACAAAGGCCTAAAGAACTTTGTTTTAGGATTCCTTATTGTAAATAGAGCAAAAATAAAACTCAAATCTTCATATGCTGATAAACAGGCCCTTATCATTAAAACCAGTGCTTCTCTGTGCACTACAATAATGCTTAATGACGTGCCAAGTAGAATAGATCAAATTAAATTTGTTTTCCAGACTGTGATAACAAGCCTAAGCACTGAGTGGATCTATAAAAGGGAAGGAACTATTCTTTATTAGTCATGTCAGGGAAGCGTCAAAATGACTATAGGATATATATATCCTATATTAGAAATTCAATGGTAAAATTATCTGTCTCTTTAAGATGCTTTTAACCAACATGCCACAACTTCTCTTCACACAAAAACATTAAAAGTTTCCTGCCAAAACATGAATCTCTAAACCTTGCGCAACTGCTTCCCACACTAGCCCTTTGATAACCCTCCCTCTCTCGGATTCTCACCAGGACCAGGCAGGTATCCACCAAAGCAAAGGTCCCTGAGCGGCCAATCCCGGCACTGCAGTGCACTACGGAGGGCCCATGTTCTCTGCCCAATGAGCCGGACTCTCTAACCCGAAACAGGAAGTCCAGGAAGGAACCAGGAGACTCTGGCACTCCAAAGTCAGGCCACGAGGTGTAGTGAAAGTGGTAGATCTCCCTGGACTCCCCCGTCTATTAAAAACAACGCATATTTGTTTTTTTGCATGATTGAATACATGTATTACAACAGAAGACAGTTGTCATTAGCCCAAAGGAAAGCTCTCACCTTTGTGTTTTGCAGCTCCAGCAGTCGGATTGTGTAACAGGTTTGGACCTCCTCTGAGAGCAGGTGGACAACAAACCCTGTGTCTGTGAAAGGCATCTTGCTGTCTTCTGGGGTCGGCCAGTACTGTGCACACTTTTCCTGCGTAGGAGGAAAAAGTAAATGATTAAGCAAAATTATTGTAATCTTTGGATTTCATATCTTTTTCTTATGAATGGAAAACTAGCCAATAATATGTTATCTACATATTATTATTCAGCTATCATTTATTGACAGCATTTATCAGTTATTGTTGTTGGTAGAAGAAAAAGTGGCTATGCATTATGTCTAGTTACAAAAGATAATTGAGAAATGCATAAGCTAATTTCAATGAGGCCATGTTAATAGCTGCTAAACTGGTAGTAGTTTAAAGGAACGAGAGAGTCCTGTTTCATAGCTAACCGAATGGAAAAAAAAAACAACTACAAAATTCAACAGACCAGGTGCCTCCTAGTGCACAGTGTTGAGAGATTAAACAGACTTGCAGTAATGAAATGAGTAAACTCACATTTATTATGTTTCTGATTTCTTTAGTGCAATTACAGCCAGTAAACACAGGTCAGCTGAGTTTACATTTACTTTACTTTTCATTACTAAAACTAAAAAAACTAGTGGGTTCAATGAGATCAATGGTTTACTAGGCACTGTAGTTATTATAAAGTATGTATATTTATTAAGCGTTCTGTGTAATCATACTGTACACAAAACAGCATTTTCTGCAAACTATGGATGCCTTAATGTATTTCATATACGGTCAGCAATTACAGTGTTTCCTACTATGTTCCAGTGTACCACCAATGTGACCAATGTGAGACAAATTATATGAACTAGCAAATCCACAAATCTCTTTCCAGAAAACTCTTAAAGTAGTCTAAATATATATATAGGAAAATAGGTTCAATTAGATTTCACCATAAATAAAATCACGCAATCATATCTTATTTTACAGCATTTTCTGCTCCTCTTAAGTATTGTACTGTGCTTGTAAAAAACAGAAGAACATATTTTAAACTAGATGCTCTCAGACCAAATGGTTACAGTCTCTTCCTCTAAAATGGCAACTCGATTGTTCTTTGGTTCATTACTGGCATTTACCTCTTTCCTGTAAATCCAACCATGGTGTCCTTGGCAATGTTAACTAGACAGTGAACTAGACAGTCAAATACAAAACATACAAAAGCAAGATGACTTACAGTTCCCTTTTCAATAACTCTGTTGAGCATTATGACAGCTTTTGTACACTGCTCCCAGATCATGAGCCAGAAGTGACCACAGGTGTTCCTCAAAGGACCCTAAATATAAAACATACATACTGTTTGAATGATGCTTTGGCGTAAGAGTTTTTTTTAAAGAAAGATCTTATTACCTGAGAAAGAATGTAAGCTCTTTGGGCTTCCTCGACCAAGATCAAACTTGCATTGATGTAATCATTTTCTAAATTTTCAAGCTTTACCCGACTGTGGTCATCTACAGCAGCACATAGGACAGAGTTCAAAGGGAAGACATTATAGATCACACAGTAAGGTACAGTTAATACCATTTATTCACAGCATTACTTGTCATGAGACTCACATGGGCTCACATCTCTGTAGCGGTTCAAATTACGATTCGCTGGAAGTTTCGCCACTTTGTAAGGGTAATCACTGGCTTGGTTACGGATGTCCTGTGGATGAGTGAAAGCATCACTTCAAGTTAATATATGCATCTCTTTCCTATTGCACAATACTGTATATTCAGCCGGTCTGGCTTGGTGGCATACACAGCTCATTACATCACTATAAAAACACACAAACTGATAAAAGATCTTTTGTGCTTTGTGCATTCAGCTGTAACCATATAAATGTATTGTTATTTCTCTTGCACGTTCAACTATATTTACCACATAATGAAGCTTTGATCTGGCAGTCATCTTTATGTGACTTCTGCCAGTGCCTTTATGAGCCAAAGCTGTCATTATGTGTAGGGTGAGGCTACAGAAGTGACATAATCTTACCTGGAAACTTTATTTAAAAGTAAAGTTAAAACAATTGAGTTTCCAAACAGTTTGAACTTGTCAACAATTTTGTTAATGTAGTACCTGCTTTTAAGGAGATATGTGTATTGCAAATTAATCTGATATGAAGAGTACCAACTATGAATAGGCAAACTAGTAAAAATGAATTATATAATAATGCCAGTGTTAGTTAATTAGTTGAGAATAGATTAACTTAGTTATTAATTATTATGTTCTCTCGTATGTAATGTATAATATAGAGAAGTAGTAGCCTTATCTAGCACACAGTAGAATATACATCCATGATAGATGAATAGTGATTTCAGATATGCCTCTATTACATAAGGCCACACTGTTTGTGGTGTTAAACAGTGTTTTGGTGCAACTAATACAAGTTATCCATTAGCCACGAAGCTCTCCGGTAACACACAGGGCTTTCCTTCAGCTCGTAGTTAGTGTGTAACAGAATCATAGCCTGGGTTTAACAGGAACAGATATGTTATAAACAGAAAACACAGAGATAGCCAGACAGCTGGTGGTAGAACACATGCGATTTTCTCAGGAAGTCCTGACGAGTTCTCAGAAACTGCAGCTGACGTCTGTTAGCGTCAGACAGCATTAGCAGAACTGCACCGCTGTCTGCACGTTTTCTCGCTACGGAAGTCAACCACGACTATACAAGCACAGGCAGTGGGTTTCGCAATACACTTCTAAGCACTGTCAAGAGTTGATTAACTCACTGAAAGGCCAAGAAGTAGCTAAATACTGGCATAACTGTGAGTGAGCTATCAAATTAGCTGTTTGGCTAAGTAAGTTAGCATCCCATCGTCATAGAAACACAGAGGCCCACTGTCCCGACTTACATTGTAAAGGTTTTGCCATCCTCCGAATGAGTCAATCTCCTCAAACTGCTGCTCCATTGTGTCTTTAAAAGTGCCCACAGACTCTCGCCGGGGAACACAGTATTTACATCGGCTCTATGTGAGTTAGTCCTTTCTGTGAGCCATCTACAGTCAGTTAGAGCGGGTCTGCATCGCCCTGGGGATCCCTGCGGGAGGGAGGCACTGCTGCACACACGAGGACCGGACTGGCAGTCACGTGACCACAGCGGCCTATCACACAACAGGACAATATTTAGACAAATCAATCAATAACCTGCCTCCAAAATAAACTACGAGGCAACTACAATATCAATCAATAATGTGCCTGACAAGTAAATACTACTACTACTAAATGTTGTTGTAGTAACTAATTTCCACTTTTTTATGTTTAGAGATGATCATTTATTTAGATCAAATTCATAAAAAATAAATAATAATAATAAATAAATTAATGGTAGCTATATATTTTAATTATATCGATCTGAGATAAGTAATAGAAATGATATATGTAGGATGTAGTGTTTTTGTCAGCAAACTTGTCCCTGACCATCCTGGCAGTAGGCGAGTAGCCTACGTTAAAGTCAAATCCAGGTTTATTTTGTCTGTTTAATGATCTCCAGCAGACTGTCAAGGTCCCTATCATGTAAACAAAGGAGTAGCCTAGGCTAAGTGAAATGCAGTCAAAGGAAGAACACACACCCTCCACATACAGTGTGAATGAGTGAAGTAAATTCTGTGTAGAGATTTATGCTTCATATGATGTAATTCAGATGTCTAACAAAGCCCACTTTACACATTAGACATTATAATATAGGACAACAAGAAACTACAATATATTATAATCTCACTCCTAGTTACAAAGTCTATTAAGATGCATATTTTTGTTTTGTTCAAGGGGTTTTTGGGGCAGCAAACTTTATTAGAACTGAAACTGTACTGTACTGAACTGTAAACCTGTTGCAAATGTGTATGAGAAATAAGGTAAGCCTATTACATTACATTTGTTCTCTTCCTCATTCTCTAGAATTTAGCATCCATACTAAGCTATACCACAATGTGGCAGTCAACAAACTTCAGCAATTTCTCAACAACATTCATTTATTCTCTGCGTGGCCCACAATCGTAAAGCTGACACTGAAGTCTAAATGTGTGGTCTATATTGAAGTCATACAGTATATAGGAATGTTTTTGTCATTGTCTCACTGCCTGGCCACTTTTAGATGCAATCACACAAGACAGCCACTCAATGCATTTAGACCTGGGACATGTCAAGGCAAACCTGAATTCCAAACCAAGTATCATATTGGAGAATAAGCTTATTACTGTGTGTGTGTGTGTGTGTGTGTGTATGTATGTGTGTGTGTGTGTGTGTGTGTGTGTGTGTGTGTGTGTGAATGTGGCATGGACTAGTCTGAGTAGTTTGGAAAGTACAAGTAAGACTTATAGTACGATCTCGATCTCTACTATGAATTTTCAGATATTGGTATATAAAGAGAAAACATTCAGTGAGTAGATCTTCTTTGGTGAAATTAGCAGTTCAAGATCCTAATAAAAATACAGTACCCAACATATATATCTACTGTTCAGAAGACCATCTCCAATGGGCTCCCGCATTAACAGACCACAGGAGCCAGTATTAGGTTCAAGGTCATGGTCAGATAAAATGGCTTATAATGTATGTGCTGGGAATTTGATTGGCTACTGTATGGACTACATTAGAAAAGAAATTATATCAAACCACACTCACAGAACTATCCCTTCAGCCATTGCAAACGAAGTAAATGAAAGTCTTAAAACAAATGCTACTGCGCCCCTATGTGGATGCTCTTCAGAAGTGCACTCAGACAGGGAAGGACCCGCCAACATTCACCCACTACACACATGACAGGCCTCATTCCACTCCTCTCTGCAGCCTGAAGTTATAATCATGTTTGTTGCCCGGAGTATTGCAGCGGACCACAAGGATTTAATTCACGATGTATCGTATGATTTTCACGGCCGCAGAATGGCTACATGCTCCAGTGACCAAAGTGTCAAGGTGAGCCACACTGGTTAGATTTTTAGCTTTATCCGCAGAAGCTAGCCGGTTAGCATAATAAAAGCGTGAGCTAAGCAGAGAGGTAACAACAGATAACTTTTACTTGTGGCCCAAAATTAGAATTGAGGTTCTTTTTGGTAGCTTGGTATTAAAAATAGCTTTATATGTGTAGGCAAAACTACTACTAGTACTACTCATTATGAAATACAAACAAGTGATGCTAGTGATGCGCCTATCACTGCTAAAGAGTAACAACTTGAGCTTCCAATAACTAACGCTTGGGAATAGAACGATGCCAGATTGAATTTGCTTAATGTACCACCATACAAATATATACAAATACAAATTAATGCCTTTAATTTTTACACTGTTAGGTCTGGGATAAAAGTGAGAATGGAGAATGGCACTGCACAGCCAGCTGGAAGGTAACTCAGCTTTCACTACCGTATCAATAGTATTTAAAATTATCACCTTATATTGCTGTATCTCTATAATAAGCATTTCTTTCAGACACACAGTGGGTCAGTGTGGAGGGTGACCTGGGCTCATCCAGAGTTTGGGCAGGTTTTGGCCTCTTGCTCATTCGACAGGACAGCGGCTGTGTGGGAAGAGATTGTTGGAGAGTCAAATGACAAACAGAGAGGACAAAGCCACTGGGTTTGTTCACCTTTTCCACTATTTTAAATATGGTACTGTCGTATTAAAATGTACTTCCATTAGGTTTGTATATTGTTTGGGACTTTGTTAATGTTATAATGAAGTTAAGGTAAATTTGTATGCTAAATCGGTGTAAATTGATAATGAAACGTGGGTAATAATAAAATAATATGCAAAGAAAAATATATTTTTGAATAAACATGCCCAGTTGAAAAATCGCTGGCTTGGGTTCTCGTATAGCTGGTCCAAAAGTATACATGTAATAATCAGTCCTAATAGTAAGGTTATGCAAAATTATTATGCTGTGTCTTTATGTTTAATAATTGTTTTTAGATAAAGAGGACAACTTTAGTGGACAGTAGAACTTCAGTAACAGATGTGAAGTTTGCACCTAAACACATGGGCCTGATGCTGACCACCTGCTCGGCTGATGGAGTCGTGAGGATCTATGAAGCCCCTGATGTGATGAACCTGAGTCAGTGGTCTCTGCAGCACGAGATCTCCTGCAAACTCAGCTGCAGCTGCATCTCCTGGAACCCCTCCAGGTAGGATCACAGAGGGTACCCAGTAGGGTAGATTTCTTTTGAGACTATGGTGCTGGTGATTTTTAGTTAAACCTTATCATTATATGCAGTAGAAATATCTGTTACTTCCTCTATTTAACCTTTAAATATATATATTTTTTTTATCACATTATAGTTACTTTTTATGTAATAATATTTGTTACACTATTTTATTCTCTCTTCTATTGATGGGAAACACTGGCTACCTATACATTAAGTATTATATTATATATATATATTCTATTATAGAGTAACTTCACCTTTATCAAAAGAAAACGTGTCTCTGACCATTGTTCCATTAACTAGAGTACTTCAGTCATAGATTTCTATGAATGTGTTGTGTATAATTTTTTATTTTCGCACATTAGTGTAAAAAAATACTCTAACTTGAAAACTCATTTTAATGCATTGTTAGTTTAGTTGAGTTACGCTTCTATGAATTTTGATCCTTGCAGGGACCAGTCAAAGCACTCTAAACATTTGCCTCCTTTTTGTAGCTCTCGTGCCCACCCTCCAATGTTTGCAGTCGGCAGTGATGACAGTAACGTATCGTATGGAGGAAAGGTTCAGATCTACGAGTACAATGAAAACACAAGGTAAGAGTAAAGCCGCAAGTGGCGATGAAAGGCTGTGCCGACCTGCTTCACGCTTCAACCATTGACTTCCATTCATTCTGAGCCATGATAATATGCCGGTTCATTATGTGCGATTATAATTATGCCGATTTCTACCACAGACCTAAATGGCCGGTTAGTGCTCGATGCCACAAGTGTGCGCGCGTGTCTGTTTCTGCACCCTGCTTTGCATTTGCAAAAGGCCCTTGCCTTGGGGCTCAGACCTAATTAAGAGGAACGTTTTTACGATGTCTAGGATTGTAGTTGTCTTTATTTTAATCTCTCTTTATTGACCCATAGGAAGTACTCCAAGGCAGAAACTCTGATGACGGTCACTGATGCAGTTCATGACATTGCATTTGCGCCAAACCTGGGGCGGTCTTTCCATGTACTAGCCATTGCAACTAAAGATGTCAGAATATTTAAGCTGGTTCCTTTGAGGTATTTAATTTATTTTTCTGTTTGTCTAGTGCTATATGACCTAAGTAATAAAAGTCACAGAAGTAGTATCTCAAATTTGTTACTTAGATAAATGCATTTTCATTTGACAGAAAGGAGAGTACTTCTACAGGACCAACCAAGTTTGAGGTGCAGATAGTAGCTCAATTCGATAACCATAACTCTCAGGTGTGGAGGGTGAGCTGGAACATCACCAGCACGTTACTGGCTTCCTCTGGGGACGACGGCTGCGTGCGACTATGGAAAGGTGAGATGGCACTTCATAACTACATAACATATTTGAATATATGTTTGATATGCTAGATTGCTGAATGACTGTAAAGAAATAAGAACATTATCTGTGGAAACAAATTAGGTCTAAAATGATCTATCTTATTTGGGCAATTTTTGATTTTTCCATTGGTCTTTAATGTTTGAGTCAGTGTACTGGTGTCTGTATTTGTAACTGATTCTTTTTGCTCAAGTCAATGCCACAACTTCTGTATCTCTTTGCAGCCAACTACATGGACAACTGGAAGTGCACAGGCATCTTGAAGGGTGACGGTAGTCCTCTCACAGGTTCGTCTGGTCAGCCCACAGCCATGAGCACTGTGGTGGGCTCCTCTGTGCAGTCCTCTCAAAGTGCCCTCAATGGACTGTCTGCAGGAAGGTAGGTGGTGTGGTGTGTCTAATGCCACTCACCCTGCCTGATCCAGTGCCCGAACTGACAACTTTAACTGTGCCTCACACTGAGCGGGACTGACCCTAGTGCTTGTGCAAAGAGCTTGGCTTTAACTCACAGACCAGCCACATCCAAGTCTGTGGAGCGGAGTGTTTGTACTGTTTTACAACAGAGAGTCACAATTTTGAATGTTTTTTTGTATAAAAAGTCAAATAAATCAATGATGTAATTTAATTTGTGGTATTTTAGTGATGTCTTGGAGTACAAAGCGAAAGTATACTGTGTATAATGGTAAGGTAGCTGTTTTTTTTTTTTTTTTTTTCATTATTTTATCCCCTTTAATCAAATAGCCAATCTCTTTGCTGTGCATGACTACTTGAATTATCACGAATAACAAACTCTAATAATAGATAGAGGCTTTGTAAATGTGTATGTCAGTGCAGTGAACAAAGTCAGTACAGTTTTGTAAAGAATTATATTCTTATATTCATTATTATTAATACTCTTGAAATAATAATAATACAATGCAATTTTTGATCAAACACAGACAATTGTAGAATGATTAATTAGGAGTTTACATCTGGAATGTCAAATTAAACTGACTAACTGCAGAATATACTTAGCCAGATAACAGGATCTAATATATCTAATTACTCCTGCATAGTATTTCCCATTTAATCTACTGATAAACTAAATAACATGTAAGCTGATTTAGAGTCAATTGTTATGTTTCATAAAGAGGCCTTAAATGTGATATGTATGTGTAATGTGAAGTAATGTGTTGCTTGTTGCATGCAGGACTGGCAAGAGAGCTTCCTTTGCCCCTCCCCTGCTGCAGCTGACATCTCCAAAGATATATGACCAGCCAACCTATTACTAAATACCCTCTCCATCACTTGCTTATTACCCCACGGTGTTACATTTGACTGGTTTTGTGTTGGCTGCATGGTTGGACTGTATATACTCACTGGTCACGTTATTAGATAACAAATGTTTAGCTAAAAGTTTCAGTAACTGGACCTATCAAAATGTCCAGCTCTACTAGGTGGACAGTATCTTATACACACTAGTTCAGATGTACTGCCGCTATAGTGCATTGACTTTATGATTTGACTTGTGCCGTCAGATACATTTTTCTGCATTGTTGAGACTGTAAAGTGTTTATTTGAGTTACTGTTGTCCTCCGTTAGCTCAGTCAAACTTGCATATACCTACTAGGGTCAAGCTGCCCATAATGACTAAATGTGAAAGTTGATAATTGTCAGTGCAACTAATACCCTTGTGATTAACTGGCAATTGACCAGTATCTTAAGCAGCTGGAATATACTCCATACTCTTTGTTAGGTCTTGGTCTTTATGAACTACATTTCTAATCTAGTGTCCAGTGAGTGTACATGTACCTTAATAAATCCATATCATTTCCTTTTTGTTCTGTCTAGTCAGTGCATCCATCTTTTTTTATCCTCTCCATTTACACTTATTTTCCACTTCCCTGTGTGTTTCCTGTTCCATATTTGTGTTACCGCCCTTCCTCGTCCTGTGCTCGTCTCCGTCCTCTGTCCTTTAGGTATTTCTTTCCTCCTTTGGATTCTCCTAGAGTCGGGAGCAGGTACGGTCACCTTCTTCCTCCCTCCTCCCTCATAGAGAACTGTGACGCTGAGCCCATTCAACCTCAGCCTCAACCACAACCACAACCACAAGCATTGATCTACAGACAACCATCCAGAGCTCTGATGCCCCTACCAGAGGATGAGGGGCAGTAAATTTGAAAAAGACCCCAATAAAGTCATTTTTTGTACTTTTAAACACTAAATAGCTTAAGTTTGATGTCTTCTTGGAAATAAAAACAACTCTATTTGCTTTTCTAATCATTCCTTTTATGCATTCTCTGCCTGGTTAGACATTTTTGCAAGTAAGATAATTGAAACTCGGATATGTATTTCAGATGTTGAATAAATAGGTCATGATTCATCATCACATGGATCTATTATTGAACTCTCCTGTTGTCAAAAACAAGTGTAATATGTTCCAATTGTTTTGACCAAGAACACAGACGTATTATAGGCTATTGCACACGCAAATGACCTTTGTATTTAATGCCGGATGAGTCAAAAGCTGGAATGCAGATCATGCCAAGGGAAGACAGCTGTCCGCCAACTGATCCATTCTTGCAGCTGCTGAAATGAACATATGATACAGTAAACTTTTCACACACGCTGACTATGCTGTATCGTGGACTTTTATTAGAATGTGAATTGGGATGCATGCAAATATATTTAACGTGCTCCTTAATTTGTATGTCGCGTTGCATCTCTCTGCTTCATTCAGAAAACGGACATCCAATTGATACGCCGATGGCCTAAATTCAACCTGCCCCATTTGTGCCTTAGATTGTATTGTCGTTTACATCATCCAATCAAAAGTAACCATTAAGTCCTTTTGTCCAATCAAGACTCTCCAAATGTCATAAATCCCTCCCCTTTAACGTGACACTGAGGCGGGCTTCCTGTGGGTCTTGGGCGCTGTTTGGTTTCGAAACTCTGTTGTACACAAAGATTTGGGGCTTGAGTTATTTTGAAGTATTTGACGAAAATAAGAAGTGTAAACTTACTGTGGGAATGTAACTTTCCGTCGAAATATTCCTGGACTACACTATTAAAGAAGAATCTCGGAGTGCAGAAGATTTGTCGCCACTAAGTAACGTGGGATGTGAGTGAGTTGGACTTAACTAACGTTTAGATTCTCTTTGAAAAGGATGAAAGACCAGTAATAAAATAGTTTGAGCCGTCTGGTAGTCTATTCTGTTGCTATTGCTGTTAGTTGTTGTTTGCATTTTATGATATATACATTTTATAATTATTTACTGAAGCCCACTATGTTAACCAGCTGTATTTGGAGCGTGCAGCGGATCTTGACAAACCCACTTGTTTTTAGCAAGTAGCTAGCTTCAGAAGTTAGCCAACTTAGTTAGCCTCATTGGCTAAATGCTGTAACTTGTGTGGCGGACCATTCAAACTGTCGCTCAGTCCAGCTTCTCACAGAATTTTTTACTATACAAACACGGTAGTTCAGCTTCATTAGTAAAATATGTTTGTTATCTTTGTTTAGCACCTTTGCAATCCAGACAATTAGCCCAGAAGGCCATAAAAAGCACATTATTAGACAACGTGTATATTATATTTAGATAGATATTAGATTTCATTAAGCTTTGTGATGGATGCCAAAGATATTTTAACTGGCAGGGAGATCTACAAAACAATCAAACTACTAAAGGCAAACCCTACTGGTAATTACAGACATCATAGAATTGTCAGTTTATTCATCTATAATTGAAATGCAGTACTGTACTCACACATACCATATTTTTTACTCCTCCAGGTATGAAAATTAATGTGAAGCCACGTCTGGTTTATTTAAAACTATGGCAGAAAGCTTTTATAAGCTTGAGGATGAAGCCTTTCCCAGTTTTCTCTACAAATTCCTGGACAGCACCAGTGGTCGAGCCACACTGGAGAACATGACACTGGGCTCAGGCCCGGGACTGCCTGTGGCTGCTTCTACTGTCGCTAAAATTAGACCTTCCTCTGATGACAGGTGGGATGTGCTGCTGGTTTGTTCAGATGTGGGATTAACTGTGATTAACGTGTCTTGATCATTAAGTAGTACATAGCTACACTTTGGAGGGGTACTGCACAAATGTTGTTTGTTGAGGCTAAAACTGAGCAGCGGATAAAGTTTCACTTTCATGGAAAATCTTGAAATGAAACAGTAATTCTTTTCCTTGTTTTAGGCGAGATCTTGTTGAGGCCTCATATCTGGAAGGCAAGGAACTGCAGCAGAGCAGCACACATTCATCTCTCGAACAGGCCAAGTTTTCCCTCAATTTCAAAGATGACATGTGAGTATATATATATAACATTTAGTCACATAAACCTAGATCTTGTACATGAAACAGTCTATTGTGTATATACTGCTATTGTTATTTTTGTTATTTCATGTCAGGCTTATCACAAACGCGTAATATAATGTTTTACAGTCTGATTTACTGTAGTCGCGGTCCCCTCCTCTGTGTTACAGGGATAATGCAGATGACTTCATAGCAGCCCATCGGATTTCAGACATGTTGGTAAAAATACATTTGGATGAGAGTGCATCCAGGAACCAGGGCTCACTCCTGGGACCTCTGCCCTCACAGACCAGTTTAGTTCATGGCCGGCCCACAGAACTACCAACGGGTAAAAGCAACGTCTTCCAAATGTGTCAAAATAGTGTCAAAATAACACAAAATGCAAAGTACTTTTTCTATTTTTGTGTTTTCAACAGATTTGTCAACAGGGCTTTTAACATTTACACATTTTGGACTAAAAGATGCTACAGACACAAAGGTACATTTCACCAGATGCTTGTAGTAACCTTAAATGTATAGTATGCATAAATGTAGCTAAGATTTACTTAAGATGGTTTACATATTCAGCTTATTTCTCGATCCCTACAGGCTGGGCCTTTACAAACAGCAGTGGAGGAGCACAATATTCAGAGTGACGGAGTGGACAGTGACCATTTTAGTGGCAGCAACTCAAGCTTTTTGGCAAATGAAAAGCTAATGTCTGTGGACAGCATAAACAGTGATCTAACAGGTGCCATGCAGGAATTTATTATTGTATTTATACGTTTTATAATAAAAACTCTGAGCTTGCAGAATAGTTGTATTAATATTGTTTACTGAAATTGACTTGTATACGTACTCCTAGATGATGACATTGATTTAAACAACCTGCCAGAGGATGAGCTGGAGCAGTACTTCAATAAACTAGTTCCTCCCGACATGCAGAGAGGCAGAGTTGAAGGCCAAGAGCTTCCTGCTACAGTAAGAGTCAATTTTTGTGCTGAAAATAAAAGAAAAAAAATTAAAATATTTTTACATATAATAGTTTAGTCCATTGCCACTACATTATCCATTCTGTGTAGGACCTTCCTGGTGTTACTGATGACATGTCAAACCCAGGTTCAGCTGAGCCTGATCAGTATAGACAACAATTCCTGGATGACTATGATCAGGTAAACCTTATTAGGCCCGAGCCATTGCAATGGCAAGGGACTATTGTTGGCTCTTACTTTTGCATGGAGAACAGATAATTTGACCTAGTATGTAAATTGCATTAATAAGATTAAATGTCCTATATTGTATCTTTTCGTAGGATGATTTTCAGATGCCTGATGTGCGCCTGGCTGCAACAGGAATGGACTCGTGTCCTGCCAGTGATGAGGATACAGAGGATGAACTTGAAGCTGTAAGAAGAAGAGACAACACCAGGACAAGATTATTGCCAAGCACATCCAGGCAATTGGTTAGATAACATCCTTTTAACTAAACATCATTGTGCTGCTAGAGTGCTTGATTGACCCAGAGACTTTATGGCACAGGTTGGAGAGAGTCACCGTCCAAGTTTTAGGCCTGGTTTGGAAGGAGGCAGCTCAGATGAAGAGTTGTCCAGTGGTCCCGGTGGTCCGTCAATGTCTGGGCTCGAACACAGGAGGTCAGCAGAGGGACAAGTCATTAACCCTCCTGTCACAGGTAGGACATAGAGTTATTTTTCTGTTTAGCTTTTTATACTGACATCAGATTTAATTGCTCAAATCTCTATGTCTATATTGAAACTAGGGGATGGTGGCGGTGGTGATGGGAGCAGTGGGAGTGAGGAGAGTGGAAATGATGGAGGAGTTTCGACAATGCCTCTTCCATCCGCCCCAGTTCAAACCACTTATGACGTTTTGCGTGGGCTCGGGATTGTAGGTGAAGATCAGGCCAGGGATCTGAGCAACCTGCAAGGACTTGTAAGACCAGACAAAATTTAAAATAATGCAATGTTCACTTTTTAGTAAACTTTAAAAAATTTTGTATTTTATTGTATTGTATTTTTCAGATGGGTGACCGTGTTGGTCCTGTTGGGACAGGGGAGGCCAGCTACTCACAGGGGGTCTCAGCTCAGAGAGCTCCTGTCGACTGGAGCATGATTTTGGACCGGCAAGAGGCATTGGTAAATTCAAGTTTGGGTGATCCTGCTTTGCATTTTCAAATTAAATTGTATAACTATTCCTAAAGCCATTTGGCTTTTAGTACAACGTTTTTATTATTATTAAATTGTTTCATTGTTAGGATGCAATGGAGCACACAGACTTTGGACCTTCTGCTGATCGACTTTTAGACTCTGTTTATCTTCGAGGTGGACCTGGATCCAGGAGGGTTCAGGACTCCGCAAACATGTCTGTCTCACATTTACAAGGCACCCAGGGGAGCTTTCACCTCTCTCAGGTTTGCTTCTTTCACAAAAATGCACACAGTGTAACTTGTATAACACCTGACTTCTAAAGTCTCAGTAATGAAATACGTGCTACAACTTTATAAGCAATGTTATGGCTCTGTTGTATTGTTTATTCAAATGATATTAACAAACTTCTGTAACAAAGCTTTTGTTGCATGTTTCTTATAGGTGGCCTTTCAAGACAATGACAGAGACAGGGACACAGATGATGAAGGCATAGATGTTCCTGATGGGTTCAGACCATCTTTAGGTCTAAGAGGAGGACCCTGTGGAAACGCCTCTGCTGCTGAGGCCTCGGACAGTGCCAGTGAAGATGACCACAACCTTCTCTCTACTTCCCTTGAACCAAAGTACTTTTCCCAGAGCTTGCACCAGGAAGATTCAGATGATGGCTGGACCCACTGTCCCAATAATGTTGAGCTGGAGTTTCAGCAAGGTTTGTCATGTTCTTGTATCGATTCAGTGAACTATTCTCATCTTATAGAGGTAATTTCCATCATATCCATAACAGGCCTTGCTCTTTCCCTTCATATCTATATTAATTTGTCCTGCCAATATCCCATCTCAGTTTGGCCAGTGTCCCATTTAGGCAGCTTTAAAAGACATGCTTTTTAGATTGGCATTCATTCAAAAGCTGTCTAGTTTTGTATCTTTATATTTGGTTTCCACAAGGTCTATACACAACAGGCAAAAATGTCATAAAAGAACAATGTGTAAAATTTACTACTTTTTTTATGCATGGGGAATGGATTCACACCCCTGATATATCCCGCAATAATAAGGGGCTTTAAAAATTGCTATTGATTTTTGATTGATTGTTACTTGGACTGGTATTTTCCCCTTCCATTTCAGGGGCCAAAAACTCCAATAGTGTGGTTTACCAGAATGAGCAGGGGCAGTGGGTGACTGATCTAGCCTATTACTCCTCATTTGAAAAGGAGGTTGGTAACATTCCATCAGAGAATGCCCAGTTTCAAGATGAGGATTTTGTGGGTGCAGGTATGTACCTCATTTGAAGTGTATTGATAGTATTGATAGTATTTTTAGTAATCTTATGCAAGTTATTACGGAAATTGCCATTATTTACAGGTGATGCCCTGGAAAAAATAGCCAAGGATCAAGAAGAATTTGAGAAAGAGCACCAATTTATGCAAGTAAGATGAAAATGTACAATCCAATATAAATATAATGTAAATAAAAACAAAATGCAATGGCCTGCAATATATTAGCTAGTCATTTTTTTAAACAAGAATGGTATATAGCATGTATGCTATGTTTCCTTCAAAACTCCTTGCATCCTTGCCCATATTAACTAAATTGGTTATTGTGAAAACAGGAGGAAAAGATGGACCCTGCTCCAGCTAACACCACCTTTCAGAGTGACTCCTCCTGGAAGATCCCCACCAGCAGCTCCATCCTCATGAGAGCCTCCCAGGTCTCCTCTGACTTTGCACAGGCCGACCAGAGCTACCTGCGGCTGTCTCTGGGACAGTTTTTTGAACAACGCTCTGAAGCTTTGGGCTGTTTGGGCAGGAGTGAAAGTGCTGATGACTTTAAACGGGTCAGTTGGTTTGTCTTTGGTCAATTATAGGGGGATTGTATTTGATGGAAGTAATGGTTGATTTTTTATTTTATTTTTTAATGGTGCTGACTAAATGTGGAATTATTTTGTCAATATCTTGAAATCAAGGCACATTTTTAAGTTCAATTATATTTTGCTTCTGTAGCCCTCTTTTGGCTACATAATCACCTCACCAGAAAAGAGGGAACCATTTGCGTTATTTCATCCCACTGAGTTAACGAACAGTTCTGCTCACAACGGCACTGTTGATCTTGGTGAAGCGGACGAAACTCTGAATCCAGGTTTGTCTGCCAAAACCATTAAAAGACACTGTACATATGGTAAATCTGTCTTATTAAAAGTGTATTTATTTTGTAGAGGACCTGGACAAAACCTTAGAAGCTCCCAGAGAAATTGATACTGTTGAACCAGACACTTGGACGCAGGAGGTACAGCTATATAGTTGTAATTGTGAACTTTATTAGAAAATACCTTGAAATATTTTGTCATTAATATATTACATCCTTATAGGAACCTCCTGCTGCTGCACCCAACCACAATGAGGACTCGCGCTTGGACTCTAACTTGGGAAATCAGAGCAGTGTGTCCCCCGACAGTAACAGCAGTAATCTAATGCTCAGTATCAGTACTATAGCCTCAGCCATTGCAGACGCCTCCATCAGCACAGACCCATCTCAGTTAGCGGCTATGATCATGGAGCTGTCTAAGAGGGGAAAGTCCAGGATTCGACCTGAAACTGCTAAACCTGTGGGATCTGTGAACGACACAGCTCAAGAGCAAAGTCTAGCTGATCATGTAAGAATAAATATATATATATATATATATATATATATGTATGTATATGTATATGTATATGTATATGTTGTGGCAGTTTCATGCTGTGGGGTATATTTTTCTTCTGGAAGGACTGGGAAACAAGTTAGAACTGAGGAATTAATGAAGGGTGCTTTCAATTCTGAAAAATCTAAACAAAAATGTTCAAAACAGTTATTCTATGTATCCAACACCAACAATTCTTTTGATTTACCGTAATCTGCCAGACTCATAAAAACGAAAAAAAAGATTTGAAGCTGGAATTTATACTTTTTTAATTTTTAATTAATTTCCATTTTTTGGGGTTTTTTTTTTAACATAGAGATATGATGTGTAGAATTTTTAGATTCAAAAACATTTGGAATAAAGCTCTAAAACAATAAAATGTAAAACAAATTTCATGAGCTCTCAGTACTTTCCGGATGCACTGTATATGCAGTCTACCTTTTATTGTTGCAAGCATTTTATTTAGTTAAAAAAAAAAATCTTACATTTTAGAGTTTAAAATGTGCTCATAATAACAATGTTTTTTTTTGTAAATTAGAATCCCCCTGTTGAGGAGCAGAGCATCAGGATGGACACGCTGCAGAGAAGTGTCTTTGATATGGAGAAATATCTAAAGAAGACCGATGTTTCTGGGAGTAGTGAAGCTTCTCTTGGACACACCACTTTTAACCTGACTGGCTGGGCTGACAACCTCAACTCTTCTCACAGTAATCCTCAGGAATCACATGATCAACAAGAATATTCTGCCTCTCAAATAAATAATTCAACATTTGGCAGCAATGAAAAAGCACACTTGAACTCCTCTAAATCTGAAAATAACAGTGAGTTGAAGCGACCTTCAATTCCTCGTCATCGTTCATCAGTTACCTCTCAGACGAGAAGCTCTTTAGGCACAAGTCGGCCTTCTACAATCAAGACACAGGTTGCAGAGACTGTCACATCAGTTAAAGACAAAAACATGAATGAAAATGGAGGCAAAACAGTAGCAGTGAAGCCACAAGCGTCAGGCATCCCAAGACCCTCTAAAAGTCTTGCGCCGGCTCTTGCAAGATCACCTGACATACCAAGAACGTCTTCAGGCTGGAGGAATGGCCCTACAGAGCTGCCAAGTCTGAAAGGGCCTTCTCAATCCACACAGAAGTCTACGAGTTTAGGACCGGAACAGCACAATGGCCCAAGTAACTGTCCTCCACCAAAAAGTGCTATGGCCGGCCCACTTTTATCTCATGCTGTAGAGAAACATGTCGGCTTCTCCTGCCCAAACCCTGATAGCTCTGCATCGGGTCAGTTATATAGGGCACATGTGAAGCTTTGTTATAGTGGAGCCTGTTTTGTAATTAAAAAATGTATATATATTTTTTAGATGACTTCAAAGGCATCTCCGAGACGTTTGTAGATGAAACCCACTATAACTTCAGGCCTTCTACCTCACCGCTGACTCAATCTTCTCCAAGTCAAATGTCTTTTCCCAGCGTGGACAGGTAATTCTATATCTTCTAGTCTCTATACTTGGAGAATGTTAGCTACACAGATTAGGAAATTGTGAAGTAACTAAAAATATATATCTGTCACAGTATGGCATCACCGCCGTCATCGAGGGAGGGTCTCTCTGACAAACAACCAGGGGCTGACAACTCTCCACAGTCCAACTGCTCCAGCCCGGGTCTCAGCAGACTCACCTATATTTCAATGAACAATGACACTTTGATACCATCACCTGAAAAGCACAAAATTCCAAATGATAAGGTAATATTGAGAATGTTCTCCATCTTAAGTGTTCTATTTAAATTCACCACTAGGTATTGTTATATGGTTTACAAGCTGTTCCAATAAAAAAATACAGAAGTGGGAAAAGGTCAGGGGCTGTGGACTTCAGCCCCAAACTCCCAACTACAGGATGTGACTAACTCTTTTCTTATTCTATACAAAGATGTTAGTCTGGTCTCTTGTTGATTGCATTCAATTTCATGGGGTGGAATTTACCGGTGTATAGTAAACGGATCAGAATGCTAGACATGGCGCCAAAAACCCACTCATGCATGCACTTTGCTTGTTGTTAAGATGATTCTTAGGATTAGGAAGTCATGTTAGCAAAGTTTGTAATGGACACAGCCAACAAAACACACAATGCTGCTCGTATACAGCTTCTGATTGGTCCTCCCGCAAAAACATCCAGAAATGAACCCTCCACTTTTGAAAAAAAAAAAGTAGGCTTGGCTGGTATCTAGCTTGAATACAAAAAAACTTGCTAAAATAAACATGCACATTATTATATCGGCGAAACAAAGATATGGAATCACGTCGGTCCGCAGATCCTAGCTGTGAACACGATAACTCAAAAACGAATTGCTGGATCAGTTTCAATATTTGCACATGGGTACATACCATAAAGACGCCGAACTGTATCGATTTGGGTACTTCTTCGATTAATGACAATTAAATAATTCACAAATCAGGAAAATTTTACAGCCTCTAACTTGCACATACTTTGCCCTATTAGGCTCAAACATGAAACATCTAACTACCCCCTGGCCCTGAACACATCTGACCAATATGATGGCAGTTACCTCTATTGTGCCCCCTATAGACTGAAAGAAGAATGTAGTTTTAGGGAATTTTACAAAAACATCATTCACAAACATCTAGTCAAATAGACCCTTCCACTGTTTGTCATGGTTTGGGGGCGGGGCCTCTTAATTGCTCATCAACAATATAAAAACCCTTAGAAATCACACAATGTCTGATTAAGGTGCCAGTTGTGGCAGACGTATGGGGCCGTTTTGCCGATATACACCTTGCTGTTGGGGATGAGCACAGCACAGGCCTATTTTTTGTGGCAACCTTTAAAAGAAAAGAAAAGGCCAACAGGAAATGTGAAAAGGCATAGGTCGACTTTATGAGCCATACCCATTTACTTTACATAGTGAAGGCCTTGATATTATGGCCAAATGCAATGGATTTATTTGATGTCTCTTTTCAATTGAGTTGATTTTGATCTGTACTAAGTATCTTGTTGCTTTTCACAGAATGACTGCACCATGGGTTTAAGCACCACTATCATCAGATTCAGCCCTACTCCTCCTTTAGAACCAGATCTACAGTCTAGCATGGCTAACCTGGGTTTGGCCAAGGCTCTGGACCAAGCACAGCCACATTCAAAGAGCCTTGATCCTCTTCCTCCTCAGACTTCCAAAAGCCCCGCTGGTTCACGTAGCGGATCTGTTCTTGGCTGTAGTCGTACCCAAAGTGAATGTAACTATCACTGTAGCCCTGGGGAAAAACCTGGAAATCAGAAACTCCTTTCTGAATCCAACATAAGGCAGCTAACTAAAGTGGACTCTGGCTACTGCAGTAATTTGAACATTCAGCAAAGCAACAACACTACAGCTCCTTCACATCAATGGGGGCCATCTTGTACAGTGCCATCATCTGTATATGGTGCTGGACTGAACTATGTACCCATCCCAAGCTTTAAGCCCCAATGTAGCAGCATGGTTGACCTCCCACCACAAGGGGATCTCCAATCATTGCTCGCCGGACACACTCTCTTTGCACAACAAATACCTCAGCATTATTTGGGCCCTGAAGCTGCTCTACATCCCAGTTTGTATCATATGAAGACAGGAAATAGCATATATGGTGTGCCTCCGTCAGGGGTACCCAACACTGATCTTGTAAGGTCAGGCCAATCTACAGCGGGGTCTCTGAGGATGCCTGGTGCAGTTGGAGCTGAGCATTTACTGAGGCCTCTTCAGAGTCAACAGGAGCTGGGGTTAATGGGGAAGGCGTTCGGGCAGTTTGGAGCTGAGGCATTAGTTGGAGGTGGTCTTGAAGATCTAAGAGGTAAATGGATGTCACTTACTTTAGCCCCATGTCCAAAAATACAATTATATATATTTTTTTTACTTAAAAGAGTCCGTATGGAGCCAGATTGTTGATACACATGAAAACATTATATTATGATTTCTTCTTGATGACCACTTCTTTAGGAACACAAGTTTGGATAGAACTATTAATTTGCTCACCAAGTGCTTTTGTGCAATAACAGTCTTAAAAGAAATCTATATTTTTTTCAGTTTGATGTCTTGAGTTTTTTTTCACGTTCAAATTGACATTATTATGTGTTTGTCAGGTCAAGTGGTGGTACCAGAGGAGCTTCGGTTTCCTAATGCCTGCTGTGTGGGCATTGCCTCCCAGACCTCCCTCAGCCTCTTTAACCCCTCGGAGAGATGGCAACAAGTGTCCATCACCCTCACCAGTCTGTCTATAGATGGAGAGAAGGCAAGTAGGAAACCACATTATGAAAGTGATTGACATGGTTGTATGGTTGAATTAAAAATATAGGCATGCAATAGTCTATTTAATACACACTATGCACTGATCCTAGACCATGCAAATGACTATAGCACTGTCATAAAACCTTTTTATTCTGACCACAGGTGGATCATTTGCCTTACCAGTGGCTGATTGTGAAGAACAAAACTATCATCGGCCCTAAAAGTACAGAGGACCAGAAAGTGCTGTTCATCCCTCCTCAGCCTGGAGTCTACCAGTGTGTGCTCAGTGTCTGCTCATGGCCGGCCTCTGCAGAGTCAGAGATGGCTTCCAGAGCTAAACTATTTGGAAAAAGAGTGGTGCTGGTGGCCATTGCAGAGAATCCTGCTATAGAGGTAAGACCAATGAATCAGAATGGAGTTTATAACACGTTAGTTCTGGCAATTCTGGTATGATTATTAGAACAGTAGAATAGTAGAAACGACTAAAAATATCCCCTTGCACTATTAATATGTACAGTATACAGTACATCAAGTTCATTATGTATTAGGGCTACATAATATAATATAAAATGTAAAATTAAAAAAATGAATGCTTGAATTTGACAATAACAATATTATTAATATTGAATTAGCAATAATAAAGTTAAAATATACAAATAAAATAAAATGTAATTGTAAAAGTTCTATTCATAACAGTTAAAGAGATACAAGGCTCTGGATGAAAGCAGGATTACATCAGGACTAAATTTAGTTGGCTAACACGCACTACAAAAAAATCTAATGGCAATAACTGGAAATATTGTTTTTCCAATAATTAGGCTGAATTAGGTAAGACTGGATGCTTGGATTTTGGGGACCTGCCAGGTGGAGGAGCCAAATCCCTTGCTATCAAACTGCTCAACAGGACCCATGCCACCGTCCCCATCCGTCTGGTCCTCAGCGCAGTGAGTCACAGAGCATGCCTTCATATTCTCGCTTCAATGCTTTATTTAAATGCTATAATTACACATTTTATCCCTGGTCAATTGCATTCATTTAATGTCAATATATGTTTCATGTATAGATTGAGTATAAAGCTGACTATTAAGAGTATTATATGGTTCTCATTTGGCATGCTCCCTCTTCCTCCAGAATGCTACAGCTTGGCGATGCTTCACTTTATCCAAAAACCCTGTGACCGTGACATCTGAGGTGACACAGCAGGCTGGGCACATCACCCCAATGTCGCCTCCTGCTGTGATGAATCATGTGATGCATGCCAGCTATGGAGAGGTGAGAATCCACAGATCCATTTGATCTGAGAAACGAGATATTTCCTGACTGTATTATTATGGGATGTTTCTGATGAAATATGTACTGAGATGAACTTTGTAATTTTAGAATCCAGAGAGCTTTGTGGTTTGGGTTCATTTCAAGGCCCCTACAAAATACATGTCCTCAACAGGTATGACAGATTCTCAATCCCTCA
The DNA here is from genome assembly GCA_036025475.1 of Philypnodon macrostomus. NCBI lineage: Eukaryota > Metazoa > Chordata > Actinopteri > Gobiiformes > Eleotridae > Philypnodon > Philypnodon macrostomus. The sequence goes on along the minus strand of JAVQKC010083307.1, from coordinate 9,423 downwards.
AGTATATTTTTGATATAACGGGTGGAAGTAACATTGCACTTCACGGAATAAGCATTTAAGCAAAATCTTTATTGACTTCAAGAACGTACCAATTTTATACTTACTTAGAGCTACTAAGACATATCATATTTTGATCAGTAACACTAAATAATGGTTTGATAATTCAATATCTCATGAAGAATTGCACTTTTTTTTTAGATTCTCAACTTTATATATTATGCAAAAAGCATGTTATCCGGTTTGATTTGTCTAAACCATTGTGTACTATTCAGAGGAACTGGGTCCACCTGATGAGCTTGTTGCTCGGGTCGATGTTGAAGTGGACTCTCCAGGTCCCACACACGTGATCAGGAGTATCCCCCTACGGGCTAGGTCTGGAACTGCACGGGTCCATGCTCCTAAAGATCTGCAGGTGGGTATCGAGACTAATAGAGAGTTACTACCTGATTGCCTATTTATCAAAAAGTATAAGAATTCTGCCTTGATTGGTAAATGAGGCACAATACGTTGCCTTATCTATATTGCAAACTGCTTCAATAGTGCTGATGTTGTATATGTGGACAATACAAAATAGCATCACGTTTTAACCCTGGAGATTTAACTTTGATTATTACCATTAATCAAAATCTAAACTGCAGTGTAATTAAAGGAATACTTGCAATTTAATATCTTCAATATAACCTTATATGAACCAATACCTTTACCTTATACTCTTTAGCAATTAACATGTTGGTGCCAAATAACAAATATAACTTTTTTTCTGATATTATGTATTTCTGTTGGCTAATATGAAAGCATCTGGTAGTCATACGGGATACTGTTTTATAAAGTATTAGAGTATTTATGATAAATGGTACTATGATGTCTTACTGGTTCTTTTCCCTGGTCCACAACAGGTAAAGGTAAAGGGTATAGGAATAGGAATAGGGTAACATCGGTTAATTTGCAGATTTCTACTGTCTTCCAAAATATTCACTTGATCGCCCATATTTCTACCTGAACACCATAACAGTGATCTATTACTCACAAAAACTTCCCCACTCACCTGTCCCATTTCTTATTCAGTCCTTGTCATGCTGAACTGCTTGTGCCTTCTTGTGTCTAGACTGTCAGCCTGACTGCTCCGGTGGGTAAATCCAGTCAACAAATGCTGCCATTAAAGAATGCAGGAAACATCGACGTGCAGCTGAAACTCAAGGTAATTCTGACCTTTACTTTTCTTATTAGATTTGGGATTTGGGTAAAGCCTTTGTGACATTTTGGACTCAGACTGCGTGGGATTCATTGATATTTTGCCCCGTTTTCTTTGTGTTCACCTTCATCCCAGCTGGCCCTCTTTTCACACGTCACAATTTATTATTATTTTTTCCTTGAAACGTCAAATGTTGAGAATGATAGTTCACCATTTCTAAATACTGGTCTAATAAATACCTTGGGAGCTAATTTAGTTCCTATAGTAGATAACTTTAAGCACACTTACTTGCACATTTACTATACCATTTTGAAAATATTTAAAAACTGACAAAGTGTCTCACAGAATAGTTGAATATTATTTATTTATGATTTTATTACATGGCAGCATCCGGGTCATGACACAATAAAAATTTGGGGTCGAGTCCTAGAAGTTGTCAAGTTGAGGAGGACTGCATTAGAGTTTTTCCACAAACTATATTTCTGGGAAAATACCCTATATTATGGTTCTACAAGTTTTTTTGTGAAAATCAATGCATACATCCCCTTCTATGCAATATACACTACAGCACCACAGTTTACTTATTTAAAGTAAGTCTGTTCTGCCGATTACCAACAATACAAAATCAATTACTCGTCCTTAAAATATAATAAACACCCTTCCACAAATCACTGGACTAGTTCCTAAAATTACAACTAAAACACATTTGTCCTTTTCATCCATTTTGTACTTTCCTAAAGCTTATTTTGTGCATCATCTCATTTCCAGAGCAGTGATGCCGATGACTGTTTCTCTGTCACACCAAATGAGCTGTGCCTCAGAGTGGGAGAGGAGCAGAGTATTGTCATCGCCTTCAAAGCCGAAGAAAACAGCAAACCCAAAGAACGGTATATTATATTATCTCGTATGTCTGTGCTAGATATAGTTTTTGTGCAGCAAATGGGGAAGTCCCATCACATGATTATTAGATTTCCAGAAAGCCCATATTTTCAGTGTAAATTGGTTTTCTTTGTGTCCTGTGTTGCAGCCTCCTTACCATTCTGGTGCTGCCGTCTGGCCCGCAGTATGAGGTTACCCTTAGAGGAGAAGTAGCTACTGACATGGCTGGGAAAAATGCCATTGTTGCCTCTTCCTCTTCTACTCTAGGCCCTGGTTTGCCCAATGATGTCCCACCAATACTTTCAAATAAACAGTTTGTGGCCTGGGGTGGGGTCACCTTAGGGCGAGCGATGTAAGCAACTTTTCTTTAATCTTACGGTTTCTTGCTTTACATAGAAAATGTCCACCTATCAATTATTCATAGGAAAGTAATCAATGATACATCTCAAGGCCCACTGGTCCATCTTATTCTATTAAGGTCTTTCTAATGGTATTCATGAAAAGGGACAAAGGGTGTCTACAGGGAGTGTTTTTGCTCACAAGCTATTTCAACATTATGTACAGTTTATTTATACTCTGTGAAGGGAGGTGATGGCTATACCATAGCTTCAATCAGTCCTGCAGAAGTTTAACCAGGCCTTGGCTTGAGTAGACCTTTTTTTTTTACATTTATGAACAGGTGTAAGCAAAGTTTTGACATGCACATCCCAAACTATACACTTTTGGTTGTTTTTACAGCCAACAGAAGCTCATTTTAAGAAACAACTCAAAAACAGGCACACAACATCTACGCTTGCTCATCCGTGGACAAGACCAAGATTGTTTTCAGGTAGGTTTGGCAAATGCAGTGGGGATTTAAAGTCTTTCTTGGCATATGCTTTGCTACATGTTTTTCTCTAGCTCTCAGAACTCTTGGGAGAAGCCTAATCTAATAACACAATTTGAATATATTGTTAATAGTACTGATACAGTATATGATCAGAGCTATGTGACTTTTCTCTGTCCATCAGCTGCAGAGTATGTTCAGTCTTGAGGAACGTCTGACCCGTCATGGAGAGCTGTCCATTCGTCCCATAGAAGACGTGACGGTGCACATGCTCTTCGCTCCGACTCGAGTAGCGTGTATGTTGGCCAAACTGGAGATCAAGCAGTCCGGAGTCTGCCCTTCACAGCCCGGGATCAAGTTTACTGTGAGCATGGTGCTTTGGGAGATGCTTTGATGACATTTTGTTCTTCAAAAGAAAACTGTTTAATCATTAGGGGTTATATATTATTAGTGATTTTAATAAGCGTTCAATAGTGTTTTACTTTAAAGGCTTACAGTGTATACTTTTCAAGGGTGTCTGTTTTCAACACATTTGCTTGCACAGCCAACAGCGCAAACATTTTTCTGGATCATTTCAGTTTGATGCTTAACTTGGAGCTAGTTTAGAGTAGGGTTTAGTATATAGTACATATGAAAATGTATTTTGCATTGATAAATTTCCTGAATCATGCTATATTGTTGTGGTTTTAATGGGGTTATTAATGGGTGGGTTTTAAGAGCTTACTAACAGATCCATAATCTTTCTTCTTCTATTCCTTGCTCAGATCCCACTCTCGGGCTACGGTGGGACCAGCAACATCATCCTGGAGGACCAGAGGAAGCAGGCAGATGGTTATGTGGCGACACTGAGAGACATCGCCGTGGGCCGTGTCAGTAAAGTGTGTTTGTGTGTGAGAAACACTGGCTCCAGAGCTGCCTTCATTAAAGCGGCGGCCTTTTCCGACGTCCAGAAACGAGCCATCATGGAGGCATCTGTCATTAGCATCGCTCCATCACAGTTTGTGCTCAAAGAAAGAACTCAAGAGGTATAACATACTCCACACTCACTGGCCACTTTATTAGGTAGACACTGTACCTATTAGATTGTCCTTTTATTTGATCTTTAACTTCAAACAACTTTATTTATCCCAAAAAGGGCAATTCAGTTCGCACCTCTCTGGGCACCATAACAATTACACATTTTCTGCATCTATGTATAAGACATTGGCTTTAAAGATTGATGTTTTGTGTACTCAGAGATGGCCTGCTGTCCCTAGTTGTAACAAGGGTTATTTGAGTTGCTGTATTCTCTATCATCTCATTCTAGTGTGGCTATTCTCCCAAACTTCTATTTCTATTCTTCTTACTTTAGCTTACATAACTTGATGAATAGTTTCTCTTTCTCAGTCCATGCGCTTTAATCTCAACCCAATAGACTGACATGTAATGCTGAGATGTGATCGGCTCTATGTGTAGGAAACTGAATAGGCGTACCTAATAAAGTTGCTAGAGCGTTCATCTACATTGGTATACATTGGTAACTGTATACAATGTGCTTTCAGGTCATTACTGTCCTCTTGAAGTCCTCCCAAAGAGAGCTGAGCTTGTGTCAGTCATCCATTGCCCAGCTCGCTACAATCTGCCTGTTCTGTGGAGATGAGGTCTCCAGGCAACAGTACAGGAAGTACGGCCTTTTATATTTTACTCTCAATTAAGATTTATTTAATTAATACAGCAGTAGTTCAAATGTATTATAAGATTTATTTAACTTCAAAGCTGTGTAAAATATTAAACCTTAGGAGAATTGATGTACATTACAAATGCAGACAAAGAGCCCTATTAAGAAGATTCATACACTCCAGAGAACCACATACTTTCTATTATTCATTATCCATTGTAATTAATGAAATGGTGGTTAGAGCCTATATTTTTAATGTCTTTTTCATTCAAATCCAATGGTCCTTTTGTGAGTGAAATTTTGTCCTTACTACGATTCCCTTTGCTTCAGATTGCTTCAAAGCAAACCGGAGGCTACCCGAAAGGTTCTGTCTGAGAACAGTCTTTTGAAAAACATTGAGTTCAACGAGAAGTTTCTTGGAGAGGAGATTGTCACAGAAAGTAAGTTATGAAATGCATATCAAAGGTTAAGAAAATGAACTCGAGGTGTAACCAATTTATACCGGCCTTTTTAGCGTTTGATCTGCCGCAGCGGCCCAATGAAGCTCACCTGTTTTATGGGAACATGAGTAAAGTGGTGGTGTCTTTAATGGGGACGACTCAGTCAGTAGAGTCTGCAGAGAACAGTGATGACTCTCTCCCCTCCAGTCGTCGCAGCTCTGAAAGTGACTGGTAAGTAGTTCTTAGTAGATTTTTTTGTTTTAAAAATCACTATGACGACGAATAATAATGCATTGGTTTTATATAGCGCTTTTCTCAACACTCAAAGGCTCTTTACACTTACATTATTCATTCACAGTGGTTTGACAAATGGCAACGTTTCCCTTGATGTGCTGCCAGTGAAAGGTCCTCAGGGCACAGTGCTCAACGTGGCGGAGACTCCCTTAAAGGTAATATTTACATTTTTCAGGCCTTCTTTTTCTCAGCCATTTCTAAACCAGTTTGTGTGAAGTGTTCCTAATCATGCCTCCTCCTCACAGGCTTCAGAGCCATTACACAAGCCAGCTGAATCATGGAGCATTCATCCAGAGCAGCTTCTCCTACCTGCTCCCACCATCAGTGAGTACAAATCACAATTTTAGTGCCATATTTAAAGGTGTTTTTGGGCTGAATTCTGATAGATGTTTGTTATGTTTGTAGATGGAGCTTCTACCACTAATACTGTGCAGATCAGAAATAATACAACCAGAGAGCTGAGCTTTGACCTGTCTTGGCCCGCTCACTGTCTCACTATCACCCCGCAGCATGGAGTTATCGACCCTCAGTAAGTTAACTCACTAGTAACGTCTTAAGTGAAATTTTTTAACCCACAAACTCTAATTGGATGTTGCTGTAGAGGCCAGATGAGGAACTAAAATAACAGATAATCATTTTGACGTCATAGAACAGGGTTAGATAAAGCATTTTAAAAATTTATTTGAGGTATATTGCTGTATTTCAGAATTACAAAATAATCAGAAAAGGAGAAACAACATCATTATTTAATACTTATTTTTTATAATGTCACCTCCATCTGTCTACATTTTTCTTTAGGTGCCATTTGCAAATCTTGATCAGCCCAAACCCCTCACTGGCAAACAAATTGTCCCTGCTTCCTTGGAGTGGGCAGATTTACGTCCAGTGTGATGGCCAACAGAAGGTACAATAGCCTTTTCATATTTTCCAAGAGATTACCGAATGTTGATCATGTATAAACCTTCTGAATGCGTTTTCTTGCTGGTTCAGATCATAAAGGTTCAGATTCGTCAGGACCTGGTCTTGGACGTGTCCACAGCCACAGGAGAAACTTCTCTTGCAACTCTTGCTCCTCAGGCTGCGACTCCTACGGTGCATCTCCCGCGAAAACCATCCAAACCCTTAACGTCCAGTCAGCCTTCTCATCAAGACCTGGTCAGGATCAACAATAAGACCATAGTGTTCCCCACAACTCCCTCAGGAGAAACATCAGGTGAGTTTCTGCATTCTGGGATACACATAACTCATCATGTAGTGACATTATGGGGTGAAATATGGAAGTGAAGCAAATTTTAAGCTTTTCTGAAGGCGATGCATGTCTATCTTGACAAATCTGGCACCCTAACAAAACTTGAATGTTGCCAATAAATATATTTTGAAATGTTCACATGTTGGTCTGTAAGTAGGTTATGTAAATGATGTTGTATGCGAAAGTGTAAATAAACAGCAACGTGTATAAAAGTCCAACTATAAGCAGTTTTTAGTAATTGGTCAATTTGGCCCTATCTTGTTACAGAACCCTCTGAAAACCAGCTTCAGAGTTGAGAATCCACATGAAAAACAAGTAACTACTTAATACAGCAAATCACACATTATCTTTAATAGTGTAGTTGTCACTTTGTATACTTTTTAAAGTTGTGCATATTACTGTACATGACAAAAGCTGACTGCCTGACGTACACAACCCAATATTCTTTATAGCTTTGAAATAATTCTCACATCTCACATGCACATGCCAAAGTTGTCTTACAAGCCCAGAATATTTTTAGAACAAAACTGTATTCTGTTGTCGTGTAAACACTGCTTGAATTTCACCTTGGCGTGTCTCTTCACAATCACCCAGAAATTCAAAGTTTGACTGGGAAGAATACTTTTGAGATTGTGAATTTTTTAAGTCCCCACTGTGTTGTATGTTTGTGTATTCTTTGGGGAGATCCTCACCGTCTTCTGTTGCTCCTAAACTTCAGAGGCCCAGCTGGAGGTGGAGAACGGAGATGTGGATTTGAGGTGGTACCTGTCATCCTTCGCTCCTCCATATGTCAAGGTGCCTTTTCCTGCTTTAATATTAATTGATTCACTTTTACAGACGGATGCTTACAATGTTATGTCACAACTTCCATTTCAATAATTGTCTGCTTGCTAATGAGATTATTTTTGTGAGGTTAAAGTTAAGATTTTGGGGGATTATTTTGTGACATTGCACTCAAGCTGTTCTCTTCTCTCAGGGGGTTGACAACTCAGGAGATGTTTATCGAGCCACCTACACAGCCTTCAGGTGCTCCAGAGTCTCCGGGATACTGGGAACCCATGAGAAGATTCAGGTATTGTTTTTTTTTTTTTTTTACATTTGATTTAATTTTGTGTTTTGCAGTCTTGACACTGTAATTTTTTGTTTAGTTTAAAAAAAATGACTAATTCACTCTTTTAAACGTCAAAGTCTAGTTATTTTCTTACAGCCGATACTTTACTTATAATGTATTAATAGAAAAAATACTTACAAGCCAAAACAAGAAGTTACACTATTTGAAACGACTATTTAAAAATCACAGTAAATAAACTACTAAAACTACTAAATATACAATAAAACCAAGAATTAAAAGTCTTTGTTTGGTTGTAAATCGGTTTCTTGATCTGATTGTAGCTCTGGAGCAAAAAAACATGGCCTGAAATGTAAGTTGGTTCATCACTGGCCCCTGTGGACTCAATTTGATGTATTTTTTTATTTCCAAATTTGATCAACAATTTATTTTTAATGTTTCTCAGTCAGATGTTTTCTTTTGATTTACAAAGAGTGCATGCATCTTGAAGTTAATCCTTTTTGCCTTTTGAATTTCTACAGTAGCCCTGCAGGGACATGCTGTTTATGGATAAAACCAGTAGAAACTGGTCATGTGAGCCTTTTAAACGTTAGATTAGAAATGTAACAATCCTTTACACAAGTTAGTGTTCAGTTAGAATCACAAATGGCCTTCTTCTCTGAAGTACTCCTAAAACAGTAATGGTTAAAACATGTATTTTATTACTACAACATTTTACACAATGCTCAATCATTTTAATATTTTCTTGTGTTTCTCAGGTGCCAATCACTTTCCTTCCCAGAGACAGAGGAGACTACGCCCAGTTTTGGGATCTGGAATGCCACCCTGTGTCCGAGCCCCAACAAAAAACAAGGATACGCTTTCAACTCTGTGGCACTGTGAGAAGCTTTCTTAACTTGAGCCAAAACTTAGACTAAAAGTCACAGCAGGAGGCGTGATAACTTAATTTAAAAGCACCATCAAAAACCTTCTTGAATAAGTTCAAAACAGTTTTTGGCACATTTAATTTGATCAAAACATGCAACAATAATTATCCATAAGTGATAAAGTTGTACTAAGTCTTTGTAGTTTTTGTGACAGAGTTGACAAATGAGAGCATTTTGGATGTTGGATGATAGGGAGAGCCTCCTGCTGGGATGGGCCTGCGGGCTGTGCATTTGTGCTGCTTTTAAGTGAAGTGTTGTGACAGACTTTGTTAAACTTAAGAGCATAAATGCGCAGCAAGTAGCCTGTCAGGAAGATGGCTTCATATTAAGTGGGTTAAGTAGCTGTGATAGAGGTGAATTTTGTTGTTGTTTTTTTTAATGGGTAAATGCAACTTTTGAGACTACAGCCTTTCAAAGTTTAGTTAGTATTTCTATGTGTGTAAAGTTCGAGCTTCCATATGACCAAAATCCAATAAAAATGTTTGTGTGCCTCAAAAGGGAACTAAGCCCGGCCCAGTTGAAGGTCCACAAGAAGGGGACTGTTCATTGGTGAAGACTGAGCCCACCATCAAGACGAAGAAGAAAGCTGAACCAACAGCAGCAAAACCCAGGTAACAACACCAGCTCACTTCTTAGATGAATACATGTGAATAAAAATCCAAAGCTATTGTGTTTACAAATGTAGGCGGCAGTGGCGCAGTGTGTAGGTGCTCGCCCTTTAACCAGAGGGTCGGTGGTTCGAGTCCTCGTCGAAGCACATGCTGTCGTTGTGTCCCTGGGCAAGACACTTAACCCTCATTGCCTATGAATGAATGAATGAATGAATGAATGTGGTGGTGGTTGGAGGGGCTGTAGGCGCAGACTGGCAGCCACCCCCTCTGTCAGTGTGCC
>JAVQKC010083278.1:0-10017 GCA_036025475.1 Philypnodon macrostomus | reverse complement strand
GGTCATAATAATATTTTATGTTGGGTACACTGTGGAGAATCACTGTACCAAGTTTCATTGCTCTCTGCTAAAGTAAGTGTGTCCAGGGTCCCATAGGGGTCATAAACATGGGGGCGCTATTGAGGCATTCTTTATTTGTAATTTGTCTATGTACATTTAATATCACTAGCCCGGATCACTGTGCCCCATTCGAAATAACTGCTCTAGGCCCCCCCATTAAAACATAACGGCACTGTAAATAGCAACTAGCGCAGTATATATATGTTTTAAAAGCACTCATTGATTTGACCTGTAAGCAACCCACAACAGAATGAGCTTTCTATCATGTTAAGCCATTCCCATTATGTTTGACTGTATTTGCCATGGGCCACACTTTGGAGCAGACTGAATGTTCAAATCTATCAATAAACAGGCTGCAGTGGAGTGCATTAACAGAGGTTCAATATGTCACATCCAGAGGTATGCCCCCACAGATGTTAAGTGAGTTTTCATGTGTATTCATACTTAGCCAGATACTATACGATGTGTGTGTGTGTGTGGATGAATATACTGTAAACTCCAGTAATAGGTAAAGAAATGCAATTTAGAAAGGTCTCCTATTAAAAGTCTCATGTCAAAGGTGGTGCTTAGGCAAAGTAGGGCTTCCAGGGCCCCATAAAATAAGGCTAAATCCACCACTGTCTGATGTTGTCTGAAATATTTAACAAAATTACAACCCAGACTGACTGACAGACATCTGCATCATCTCACAAAAACGACCATTTTCAGGTTAGTTTTTCTTCATATATTTTGTTATCAAATCAATTTTAAATCACTTGTTTTTGTTAATTAAAGAAACAACATCTTACTAATAGGCCTAGTCTGCAACTTGCCATATCAAAATCCCACACTGACTGTCCATGTCCAAGTCCATGTATTTCTCATGTATTATTAGCATTAATGGTTATTTTGCTCTGACAACGAACACCTTACTGAAGATATGCTTATAAGCCGTGTGGATTTAAGTTTTGTCGAAATATTGTATTGGCCTATTTGCTCGCTCATTCATCTGGCAGCAGATAGTGTTTGTCTATCTGGTCTGTTTAGAGTGTACAGGTCCAGGATCAGAAGACAGGAGAGCGGACATTGCTGAGGTTAGATATGATTCCAGATCAGATCAACAGTGAACCACAGCGGGGAAGATAATCACTAACAGGACAATAACCGGCACATTAAAACTATTGTATATTTGCCTATTTGTAGAATAATTGATCGTACAGGGGTCCAAATTATCATACAGATAACCCGATTATGCAAGCTCAACTTTTCCAAGCTTTCAACAATGTCCTTTCCTCGTCTAAAAGATTACCCAGTGTATTTAGTTTCATTCATGTACTGTATGTTGGAGTAACCTTGTGTGCTAAGGTGTTGACCGTCGCAGGAACTGAAAAAGCATTGGTGTTCTGTGTAGGGGTGTGATACGGCAAATAAAGATAGAAATGTGATATGAAGTTATGACGATCTGCTAATCTAGGTAGCAGCAGTCTTAACTGAAAGTAGTGGCAAGATCTCATCACGATTTTAAGTAATCTGCATTGGCCTTATAGTGAAGTGGATTGTGCGTTGTGTGTAGTCTGACCTGCGTCGGCGTAGCTTCTTGTTCTCGGTCTTGAGGACGTGGAGTTTCTTGGCGAAGCAGACCACGATCATGAAGAGCAGCAGCAGCACCACGGCCGAGGCGCCCACAGCCAGACACATGACCTGGAACTCAGTCACCACCGCCTCACAGCGCACACCCTTGTTCCACATGTAGTCCTGGATGTTACACCTGACACACAAACACAGGGAGAGTTAAATGATACACAGATCTAAATTCATGCACAGGTAAAACCGGGCTCTACTTACAAGGAATCATTCTCATGAAATATCGTTCATTTACTTAGATCCGTCCAATTCATTGATGTGCATTCCACTCACATTCTGAAAGTTGAAAAAGGGCATCTGGAAAAGCTTTCATCTGCCAGTCCAGCAGGCTTCTTCAGTTCCACTCACATGGACTGTTTCACATTTTGAGATTCTGTTTTTTTCTATGTGCTGCCCAGTTTTAAGGTCTGATCTCGAAGGATGTGCACAGGATGAGTCCAGTCAGCCTTTATATTTTACTCTCTCTCTTTGTACTTGGACATTAGACAAGACTCCCATGTGTGGACTGAAAACAAGAGTCAATAAGTCCTACAGGTGACTGAACCATTGTGAAATGTTTTCATGAAAAGAGCTAGATCAGTTTTCACTGTAAAAAAAAAAAAAAGCCAAAAATGTGTAGAGAGGATGTTTTGTGTCACTGTGGCAAATCACATAAAGAGCCACTCACCGGCCAAATATGGTCATTATTTTGTGTCCTCATAAAAATAATAAATGTGAATCAAAATGGCTCTTTATTATCAGTAAGTTCTAGTTGTAATTAGGTAAAGTAATAGTCATTTAAAATTAATGCAAAAATTAATTATTATGAAAACATATTTAATACATTTTACTGATTAAGTAATAAAGCACTTTTGGATGTGTAACCCTACAAGGTGACCAGATCATAAATGAACAGCCTTTAGTCATTCAGCATGGCTAATTTATAGACTCTATTTCTAATCTTACCTACAGATTAATGACATGAAAATCAGCTAGATAAAACTGTCCCACTCTCCACTACAGACACATGTGACACTGTCAACTGAGGCACAGACATCGCCTGGAAGCTTGGCAGACTACGGTGTCTGCTTAGGGCCAAATTTGTCTTACGCAGATGGCTTGGTCTACACACTGTGGGCATTTGGTACAATTTATATAGAGTTTAAGCAGACTTTGCTGCTGCCATGGTAACGCTGCCTCATCCTTGATTGTAGATTGTGTATTGCTGTTTGACAATGCTTCAGTTTCATATGGCACTTTTCTGGACATTTGAAGATACTTTACAATGCACTGTATTAATAATCTACTCCACAGTCACACACTGGTGTTGGTAGGTGCCCTGGGGAAGATTGACAGAAGTGGGAGCCATACATCGCCTACGGACTCTCCAACCACAATCAAACACAACCTCATTCATACATAGGAAAGGTCTTGCCCAAGGACAGGTTTGAACAGGACTCAAAGCACTAACCCTTCAGTTATAGGAAAACCACTGAGCCTCTACTGTCCCAAATGTACCCAATGATTGACATATTTGTAAGTAGAAATCAATCTTATTTACCCTTGGAGGCAATCTTCAGTCAAAAAAGAAAATGTTCTTTGCTTTTGAATTCAAACAGAGCCCTGTGTTGATTTCAGTACATTTAGCTCAATGGTGCATGGGCCAGAAAAGTCTTTTACTTCCACGTTATGGGAGCTGCCATTTCTGTGTTTTGGGCCCAACATGCCCAGTTGATGCCTTTCACGACGAGGACGAGCAGGTGCACTACAGCCCTCTGGCACCCACCGTTCTGACCAATCAGCGTGAAGGCAGGATAGAGCAGTAACGTGACTAAGTCTTTTTTTTTTTTTACCAAATTTCTAACATAGAAAAAGTCTATGATGTGAAAAGAAAATAAACGCCACTAAATCAGACCATTTTGGAAGCTGTAGGTGTCCTGACATTTTTGCATTGCATTGTGGTCAATGGGAAACATCCTTTTTGGGCCGCAGGAGAATTTCTCGCTGCAGTACCGCTGAGTGTCCACTACGCAGATTAGCATCAAGGCAGAGGGTGCGGTGCCTTATCCTGTTTCTATAATAGATCCATGACCCAGCCCTATCGAAGAGTGTAATGTATAAAGTTGGACATTTCCAGCTCTGTTTTATTTGTTAGCTGCAATCCGGTCAGTCCTTACTTTCCTTACTAGCAGCTTGTAGTGTGACAATTTACATAGTGAGTAAGGATGAGAGGTAATAGTATTCATTCTGGCATTAACGTCAACATGATCTAACCGCATCAGAGCTTTAGGAGCCATGGTTTATGTTGTGGTTGTCTTGGTAACCCCTGATAGATGCAGTCGTCATGGCAACCTCTGCAGATGCGGTCGTCATGGTAACCCCCGGTGCTTTCTTCTTCACTGGCTGTGCACCCTCCGCCCCCAACACACCCTCCTCTATGCCCCAGCTGATTCATGTCAAGAACTACTACTACTTTGGGCCATAGGCGAGCGTACACCCTGCACACACTCTCTCACATTCATTTACCGGGGGCAATTTTAGATCTAAAAATTGTCCTCCTCACATATTCACCACTGATTCATCGGGCTCAAATTGTGAAAGAGTGGTTCGGGGAGCATGAGACATCATTTTCACACATGGATAGGTCCAGACTGTAACCCCATTGATAATCTTTTGGATGTGCTGGAGAAAGCAGTGGTCCGACTCACATATCATCAATATACGATTTTGGTGAAAAATTTGGACGGACATTGCAGAAGCTTTTCGAAACAATGCCACAACAAATGCATGTAGTATTGATGCCTACTGTAGCTACATTCTATATATAAAATATAGAACCCTGGAGAGCATTCAGAAAACTATAAGCTCACCAGCAATTACCCCTGCTATCAGCCATCACCAAGAGGCCATTACCTAACCACTCAAACTGGACTGGACATGTCGACATATCTGTGTGTACAGTTAGCAATATAAATGACAAAATGGCTGCCGTAAATACAGACAATATGTTAGCGGTTCACAAACTTTGGTCTTTAGAAAATATTGGTCACCATATTAGAAATAATCAAACTAGACCTACCCACGACAGATGTATATCACAAAGCGGCGCCAAACATCATTCACAAATCCCCCATTAAAGCAATATAACTTTGACCAGGTTTGTTCCAGGTTTGAGCCTAATCGGGAAAAGGATGTGCAAGATAGAGGCTGTCAAATACATATATATGGTTTGAAGAGCCAACGGAAAGAAATGGAGCGGGTGAAAAAGTAGAAGCAATCCAGTTTGGTGTGGTCATGAGATGAAACTGTACATAAACATTTTATTTTTTGGGAGTTTTTTCCCAGCTCCAGGGCATTAATTAGTAAATTAATTATTTATTATTCATCATAGAAATACCTAAATCAATCCAGTTCGATATGTAACTGTCCTTAGATTTGCTGGAGATCTTCCAATCTGGTTTATAAAAGTTTTCAATGACATTATTTTATCTTGGGATGCTGGTGACTGTGAGGCCCTTGTATTGCTCACAGTGTTGGCATCAAGGGGGTAGCCCTGGACTATTTAGGTCCTAAATAAAAGGAAGAACATTTTGTGTGCGCCTGGGAGTCTGCGAGTCCTCTTCTGCTCTGTCCTACGGGATCCCACAGGGGTCAACTTTGGTCCCTACCCTGTTCTCCCTGTACCTGTTGCCCCTTAGGCTCTATATTAAGAAGACCGCATTTTTTTTCTGTCACACATGGTCATTTGTATACTAGATCACTGACCTCACTAACTATATGACATAAATTAATTTGAAAACCACCAGGTCGTAAGTGACAGTGAGTGCGGCTGAACTGAAGGAGTTGGAGAGACTGGCCGTGTGCCACAATCAAAAGCCTGCTCAGATGTTTGAAACAGATTACAGTAAAATGCTGTAAGGTGTAGTCTTTCTATAATCAGAAAAGGTAAAAATGCTATTATACTTTTATTTATACACATTTTTGCAACAATATTTATCTAATGCAAGCTGTTTTGTGGAGCTTACAAATGGTCTGACCATGGATCAAACCACTTTTTACTTAGATTAAAGATACATTTTGTGTGAGAAAAAAAAAAAGTTTGAATTCATTTCTCTCTCTTCCTTCCGAACCTCTGTCACAGTCGCACACAAACCAGGAAGTATCAGAATAACAGGCAGCGGTCTGAACTTTTAATTCTCTTAACTCAAAATAGTGAATATGGGTCTCTGGCTCTAAAACAAAAACCCTTAATAATACCCATCACAGAGGGTCTCAAAGTATTTTTTTTTCTCAGATGACTTCAATTATGCTGTACTATAGACTAAGTAAAAATATCAGGTAGGCCAGCTTTAACCAAAATTGGGGATCAAATTTGGGGATGTGTGTGCTCATGATCACAAACCCAATCTGGCTAGGACGAACTAGTTATTGAACAGGCCTGGCCTGTATTCTCCGAGTTAGAGCCAGTGTTTTGGACCTCTGGCCTGGCTCCCTGTGATTCATGTGTGGGCGGGCTTGACGACGGGCTTGTGAAAAATAAACTGGATACAAAACGCCGATCCAAACCTCTCTTAATGATATCAAGCTGCAAGAGTTTCCACTGTGGCCCCAGCTACAGCCAAAGTGACTCATTCTCCACCTCCGCCTCCATCTCTGCAAGTTCATGTTCTCTCTTCTGTTCTCTGCTGTCAAAACGTCTCGCTGTTTCAATTCAGGCCGTCAATGTGAGTTTTTGCTTTTGAAGTCGCACAAGGACCAAAGGCAATTACGAAGCATGCCTACAAGAATCTCTAGTTCGAATGTTTCCCAAAATAAAAAAATTTAATAAAAAATAAAAGCTTTCAGAAATCTGACCCTGTTCTATGTAAAGGAATAATAATAATCTGTCATTAATTATTGTTTTATTTTAGTCCTTCCCCTGGCCGCTACAGCAACATCAAATCAGAGTTTGTGGTTACTACTTCAACTAATAGTAGTCACATTTTTGAGTGGTCTGGCAGACCCTGATTTGATGTTGCTGTAGAGACCACGAGAGGGACTAAGCTAAAACTTGGAAACTGTTTCAAAAAATTCCTTCATTTAGAAATCCTCTGGACTAGTGCTTTAAACAGCGATGGCTAAAGGAGATGCCATAGGGTGAATGAAGCTTTGTTAACACTTCCTCAGAGAAAAACAGCCTAACACAATGTGTAGGATCATAGAAGGTGTGTACGGTGCATGCAGCACAATATATTATCCTTGGGTCTCAGTCTCCCTCTCTTCTCTAGCCTCGACCGCCAACTGTGGCTATCGTAAGGCGTTTTCACACACAGGAGTTGCAGGAACAAGCTACCAGGAACCCCCCTCCCCCTATTCAGACAGGAACCACCATCCGCTCGGGTTTGCAGTGCCTACAGAACAGCAACCAAGAACTTAGTGACAGGAGACAGCAAGCTACAACCAACAGTGAAGTTAACCTGATCCCTCTTGTCATGTGACACATTGGCAATGAAGAGCCTGGCAGTCTACCGTTTTAAATTGCAAAAGCAAAAGAGTTTATTAAAATGATCTAACTAGGGTGGACTCACAACAGGCTCATGTCAAGCTTATGGCAGCGTCATGGTCAACGCGGCAATGTAACATAAGGGTCTGTAAATTAAAAGTGTTACAGAGGTTGATTGAAAAATTGATAAACTCATTGTCAACAATAAAGCATCCTTGATCATAATATAACTGTGCCATTAGTGTAACTAGGAGGACCCAATTAGCACCATTTGCATCAAAGCTTATTGTGATTAGCATTAGCATCTCTAAATATAACCAAAAATCCATCAAGAGTGACTCTAGTATAATTCCTTTCTCTTTTCCAGAGCATTTCTTTTGCAGATATTCAATTCTTTCTTTCTCTGCCTTTGTAGGCTATAACTAATTAGCACCAGCGCTAATGTGTACAGCAGAGCACTTCCTTATTAACACAGCTGGCTGCCTCATCTATTATTGGTTGATTATTTTTAGGCCCTACAGAGTCCCAGGTTAAAAAAAGGAATAAAAAAAAATGTAAATAAATCAGTATGCCTAATTAATAGTGTTCTAATGGATGGTAAGGTCTATTTTGAGTAATATATGTATTATTAACAACTAACATTTTGTAGATCCTCCCTAATACCTTTTTAGGACTTGTGTCAAGCATTGTGTAAATATATACTTCCTTCATAGTGATTGCAACCATAAAGTAAGGGCCAACTGTAGGATAAAGGATGAAGTGTCAGGGTTCACTTTTTTTAACTTTTAAAACAAGCGGCTCACAGCAGTAGTTTGATGGTGTTTATGTTTAGATTTTGATGTGTCTGATCTTCATGGCCATCACTTGCAGGAGGCCAGTGCATATATCTACATGATAATGAGTGCAGCTGTTCACTAATTACAATCTGTTCATTGATTGGCTGCTTTATGTATAACTATGCACATAAATCATAGTCTATTATGATAAGCTAAAAATTCTGTATCACAAGTCATGTATACATCACAGCACCGGGGTGTGTAAGATTTGAATGCATTTTACACTTTTTACAATAATAGACTAATGTAGCACAAGAAATCAGTGACACAATTTGGAGGGGTTTTTCTAAGTTAAATCTATAATACATGGATTTATTAAAACACAGATATAGACATTAATAATGCATCAGTCTTATGTAGTGCTTTCTCAAAGACACTTTACAGATGATTGCATTATTTATTCTGACCACTAAACACCAATCACACAATGTTCATACATAGGGGGGGTTAAGTGCCCAAGCACACATTGAATGTATGCATAGTTTTGAGTGGGATTCAAACCGCCAACCCGCTGATTATAGGACACTTTCTCTACCTCTGAGCCACAGCCGCCAGCTTGTTTCTCTTGCTTTCTGTTTAACTGTTATTTAAATCAAATTATACATAAAGTACTTACACACAGCATCAATGTCATAGCAACAGCAGAAGACTTCCTGCAGTGTTGTAGCCCACACTGTTTATGCAGCTTTTAATAGAAAAAAGCTAGTATGCAGGTTGATGGAGAGTGGCTAAACCTTGAAGTTTGTCACAAAAAAGCCAAAACTGAAGGGACATATTTATATATATATATATATATATAGTTATCTACCTCCCTTACCATACCTCACTTTTCCCATTTTTATGTGATATAGGGCTATACAAATACAATTTAATTGAAATGAAAAATTTAGCCTTTATTGTCATTCAGCATATATAAAAGAAATGCCTGGGACCAAGGCAGGGGTAAACTTATGGGGAGGTTGAAATTTTTCTGATGATCCAAGTAATACCGTAGTATTCGAGCAATAGTATCAATTGCCAAATATTGTCAATGAGTGACAGCTCATGAGGTTGTTGCATAGTTTCGAATATACAACATTTGATAAAGAAATATTGAGAAATGCACTTAATACATGAAACTCCCCCTCTGCACTAAGCCTGACCTGAACTTACAGCCTGTCAGACGCAGATCCACAAATGCACTGGTTTCCTCCATACTCCCACATGATACGTTTAATCACTTTGACTTCTATAACCTCTCTCCTAGATCATCACCACAACACTGGGCCAAAGTCATTAGTGCTGAAGTCTGTCCATCTGTGTGGAATGTAGTCAGATACAGTAAGCTGTAACATTAGATGTGTCTAAAGTCCAGACACCGATCATGGAATATACTAGGAAGATTATGTCCCTGGCCTTTATGGACCCTTGTTTGTAAACAATATGACTGCAGTCAGAAGAATGGTGTCTTATACTATACAAAGCATAATTTCAATTAGAGGGACTCTTTATACAGTAATTAACTCTATGGAAGACATCTGTTCATCAGAGTGCAGCCCGGTGCAAAAAATCTAATCACTAGTAAGTGTTTCAACCATGGGACTCAATAGTGAAAGTAATTAAGGCTAACAACACGTACCCTACAGTAGAACTGACACATACTACACACTAAAGTGAACAGACATAGTAAAACACTAAAGATTTAGATTTACATTTGCACCAGAAGAATCAAACTACATATATGTTTTTAGTCCATACATTTACAATGTTTAGACCAGGGGTGTCCTTTGATTTGGCCCACTAGGACATCCCAGAATTTATGGATAATTAGGCCCAATTATGTCAGTCAGTGTGCCCCGGGGCAGCTTTGGCTACACACCACTCGCTTACCACCACTGGGTGTGACTGAGGAGTGAATGCATAATGTAATTGTAAAGTGTCTTTGAGTCTTGAGAAAATTATTAATTATCAGTGGCATAGGTTGAATGTCCAGATAAATCAGATTTGACAAGATTTGTAAAATATTATATATATATATATATATATATATATAAATGT